>JAQIXT010001124.1:0-18627 GCA_034700445.1 Stenotaenia linearis | reverse complement strand
ATTGTAATTTTAAAATAAATAAATAAAAATAATAAATTTAGTAAAATAATTGATACTCTCATAGAAATTATAAAATCTTAATTATTTATGTAATTTTTATCCAACTGCCACTAGGTGTCGGGGCTGGCTGAGGCGCGAATTTTACTTTGGCTGATTATTTCAGTTCTTAGTGTTATCGGATGTAAATGTAAATAAAGTCCAATTTTGTTTACTTCTGGAGTTATAAATCAATTTGAAACCAATTTGAAATCAATTTAATGGTAAATGTGATAAAATATTATAATGAAATAAATTAAAATGTAAAAGCAATGGGAGAATATGCTACTACCATGAAATATTTATCCTAACCGATCCAATCCCCTCCCGTCATCCTATCTCTACATTCCCATCTTTCGTCACTTCCACCCCTTTCATTTTATGAAGTTCTCTTGTATCTTCTATCTGGTATCGAATCATCTCTATCCATTCCTATTCTTCATTATACTGAATTTTTTTCACTTGAATTTCTTTCATTTTCTATTAAATCTCTACAATTTACTACTAAATTTCTTCCGTCACAATTTAATTTCTGAAATTTTTTTATTTTCTACTGAATTTCAACTGTTTTCAACTAGGTTTCTTCATCTTCTGAATTTCCATTAGATCTCTATACTTTTTAAAATTTATTATTAATTTATTTAAAAAAATTGTCATAAGCTTGTCTAAACTGAATAAAATGCAGTTATATTTATTATAAAATTGTTATCTGTTATTTGTTAATTAAAGTACCATAATTTGGAAATATCGTTAAAGTTGTGCCCGTTTTAAAAAGCGAGCATACCTTCGAATCGGAAATAATATTTTCGAAGTTGTGCCCGATTTAAAATAACTTGCAATCACTTGCACAAAAAATTTGAATCACGTTTGAGAGTAAACAGAATATTTTATTTAACGATAATTTCAAGTACCTTTCTTTCATATATGTGAGGAAAAAAAAGTAAAAGGAAAATGTTAATAACAACGTTTTATATTATTACGGATCAGACAAACGAATACGTAAATGAAGTCGTCCGCTTTTGAGATAAGCGTATTTGTGTTCTCGATATTCGCTGGCAGCCATGAATTTGGAATAACCGCAAGCTATTCCGTCGTACTGAGAATGACGTCGAGTAAACGCTTCACTGGGACATTTACCTTCCAACGGTCTGATCGTGCCTGCCACGATGTCGTTTACTCCCGAATAATGGCTGACGATAGCCAATTCGTAATTCATTCGGAAAGGCCACGGCATTAAGTGGTCGTAGACTCCGACAGCGGGTTCGGCATAAATCGACAAGTAACCCTGTCTGTCTTTGTTAGGGTAGAGACGAACCGACATGTTGTATCCCGGAATGGAGGTCAGGAAAAAAGTTCTCAGTACGTGACGACCTTCGTATTCGGCTTCGTGGTACTCGTTGTCGAATCGATCGATGATCCATGTGTATTCGTTAACCCGTTTCCCACTGACGTAAATCTGGCGCGTTTCCGGCGTGTCTCGTCTTAAGCTGTCGACTGGTGGACGATACGTGGTGGTGGTGGTGGTTCTTCTTTCGGGCCACTGTTTCACCTCGGGAGTTCTTCCAGGTCCACCCGACACGTACGTCAATTTCGTTTCCATCGCGTAAATCTGTTGGCTGAAGCGTTCGATGCGTTCGGAAACGATATCGATTTTTCTCTCGAGTCGGTCCACGGCGTTACAATCCCCTGTAATCGAAAAAGATATAATCGCATGTAACTCGTGCATGGTTCGCGTATCTCACCTGTTTGAGGACTAGTCACGTAGGGCATGCTCGGAAGGTGTGATCCACTCGAACCTGCTTGTCTCAGCAGGAATTTCTGTTCTCGCGAAGCATCTCCAGTACTGCAGACGTATGTTTTTATGTCTTCTGTCTGTACCGGATGAATTGTAATTGTACCGTGGCCAGTGAGATGAATTCTGGGGTTTCTGGTCAGTTTCGAAGATCCGATTGCGATCAGTTCGCCGTCGACTCGCCATGAAATCGAGCCTCTTTCTGTACAGATCAAATATCAAATAAAATCAAACTCGATTCGTTCTATTACCATGCGGTGCAAAGCTGCAAGTAAGGTCCACTCGGCTGCCGATTTCTGCATTCATCTGCACATGCTCCGAGCCATGATATGGTAAACAAGAAACGTTCACTGAAACGTATTACATCCCATTATTAATTTATTTTTGTCAAAACAATAAAATAAACTTACCTAAAATCACGGCTAGTGCCGTAGCAAATGTTGCGGCTTGCAGAAACATTTTCAAATTAATCAACTGAAAATATTTCTTAACAAACTTGACGAGCAAAATAAATTACGTAAATACTGTATCGTATCTTCAAATTACGTAAAGCGGCATTCGATTATCAACTACCAAAAATATCACGTTCATGGCCACATGACCAAATGAAAAAAATCAAAGCACCAAGTTCAAGTTCATTCCCGATTCTTTCGCAATTATATTCATTGAAACTAACATCGGTAAGGTTAAAATGATGCACATTGCATCGGCTTATCGAAATAACAAATTAATCGTTCCACACTTGCTTCTATTAATTTACTTCAATTACACAATCATTAATTCCAACGCAATAAATTAATAAAATATTAAAAAATAAATGAGATTAAAAAAATACGATCAATAATATTTTTGCCACATGCCGTTATAATACAATTCTGGATCGGTCAGTGGAAACAACAAGTAATACCAACCGACAATTCCCAACACATAAACAAAAATGAGAGCAGTTCTCATCGGTTGTCTATAGCCGAGCAATTCCCCGAAGTCGGGAAATCCAACATGATTACAAAACGCGTGGGCGACTACGGGTGCCAAAAAATTCCCTGTAATCAAAATCAAGCAAACAAAAAAAATAACAGATCTGCATCGATGTACTTAAGACTTGCCTGTTCTGACAAATAAAAAGGCCGAATAAATCCCAAATACTGTTGTATAACAAAATTGAAATGCTGAAAACTCGAAATAAAATATTTTAAACCAAAAGAATATCGTTTCATAGCGATTCGGATGTACCTGTCGTCAGAAAAGCATCTTTAAAGCTCATACCGTGAATAATTCTTTCTACCATATGGTGCACGTGCGCTATAAACGACAACACTTTTTACAAATAGGTTTTGAAAATTTCAGAACATATCACAAACCAATGCCAAAAAAAAGTGGACTGCACAAAATAGACCATTTGATACCGAGACACGGAATCAGTATGGGTAACATGCACGAGCGAAAATTAAATTCTTCCGATAACGGCGACTGTTGATAATGAAACACATTATATGCATATTCCAAAGGATTGAAATACAGAAACCTACCACTACATTATCCCTTAACCAAATGTAATTCTTCATGTTTGATTTTAAATACCTGAAATCTATATAAAAATTTATTATGAAAATTACCTTTCTCCGTGTGTTTCTTACCGATTAAAACTATGTACACGCCGTCCAAGAAACATAATAAAAGAGGCCCGATAAATAGAACCTATCCAGATCGCAATATGTTAAAAACGTAATGAAGAATTGAAATTTTTACCCTTACAATCGTGAGAAACAAGGGCAAAATTGCAGCTTGCAAACTGCTCGCTAATTTAAAACCTAATACATTCCAAATGGAATACTGTAATAGAAGACGGAATTTAAAAAATAAATCAAGTATGATTAATTAGCGATTTAATTACTTCGTAATCTCCGGTGAGGTGCCTGTGCAGAACAAAAAGACAAGCGGCAAATATCGATGCAAATGTCACGCTAATAAACCTACGCTTTATTACTTCTTTGTGGTTTCTATAGAAGAATAAAGTAAAGTCGGTGTCAATTTCAACGGCATTTTACTCACCTCGTAAGCAGCAAGTCTGGTTGACGCCAAACATACATGCTTCCCACATAAGTAATGGACAATATCGAGCAGAAACATACGGCTCGAAAGCAAACTAACCACCCGAATATAACCGATAAAGAAATAGTAGTCGACGTAAACATCAACCACGCAAAAATACCTCTACACGACAGTTGCGAGTAGAGAGGCACGTTTCTTTTGGCACCGTCAACGGTAGCCGCCATGTTTGAACATGTGCCGTCGGTTCGCAACCGTTCCGAAAGCAAGCGTTCGCTGTTGTGACGTCAGGAGTGAAAAGCATAAAGAACCTCGAAAGCCTCAAAAAAAGTTTTTATTTCAATTCAATTTAGTACCTTTGCAAGAAGGAATACTAAAAAAATAGTTAAACATCTGACAAACACTTTTCCCGTAACGCAACAAATAAACAATACCAATAATATTAGTTCACAAAGCAATTGCTTTTTAAACGTCTTTTTAAATCATTTTGCTGTTTTTTTGTTTTGCTTTTTTTTTGTTTACAAAATTAAAATGTTATACAAAACTAAGTTTCAAAGTTCTGTTCACGTGGCGGTTTCATTCACTTTATACTTCTTTGCAACTGCTTGGTTCAATTTGCTTAAAACTGTTACTCGTGTTTGTTAATAGTTAACTAACTCCAACTAACTAAGCTAAAGGGAAACAAAAAACTTTTAAACTTAACAAATCAGAAAAACTACGTTAAGAACACGAAGAGAAACACAAGTAACAATGAATAGAAAAATGAAGAATTCTTAGAAATCATTAGAGAGTTAATTAGAAATGATCGAAATTATAATGCTACGTTTTACGATAAGATTTAAATTTTTATGGAGGCAGACATTACATCGCGATTAATCTTTCTTGGCAGCCGCGGCAGCGGCAGCAGCCTGCTTTGCTTGGTGGGCCTGCAACACTGCTACGGCTTCCTCGACCTATTCGATTTAATAAAACAATTAATTAGAGCAAAAATATTTCTTTTTCTTAAAGCCTACCTTCGCCTTCAAAGATTCGTGATGTTCCAACATGTGCAGAAGTTCGGAATTATCAATTTCGAGCAACATTCCGGTGATTTTGCCCGCTAAATCTGGATACATGCGTTGTATCAACGGGAACAATCGTTCGCCGAGCATCTGCTTCTGCTCCTGTGGAGGAGCAGTCGCCAGCATGGTCGACGTCAACGGTTCCTGGCCTTGGATGTGCACAGCCTGAAACGATTCCAAATCAAATTTTAGTCACTTTAGTCTACTTTTTCGTTTGGAAAACAAACTTGTTGAACTGCTGCTTGCTGAACGGGAACTGCTTGCGGTGGATTGCGCATGTTCGGCGTGTACTTATAATTCGACGGTCTCGACTGCGACACCGGAGCCGTGCTGATCGCAGCACCGCGACTCACTTGCATCGTAGTCGGAGCAACTCCTTTTCATTAAAAAAAAAAAAAATTCATCAATAATTTTTAATCGGACAATTATTCCCCGTATAAAAATCTCACCTGTAACTCGTCCCGGCTGCTGCCCGGTGATCGGTCTCGCGTTCATCGAGGAACGCATCGCAGCTTGTTGGTTAGCAGCCGCGGCAGCAGTGGCCGAAGGCCTGGGAGCAGAGCGAGTGAACGGAGTGCCAGCCGTTTGCATCGTCGGAAAAGCTTAAAAAATAAATGAGTATTAAAATTTCGAAACGGAGAGCAAACGAGGATTCGTACCCGAAGTTGCCTGCGCACCCGGACGCAGTTGTGGCTGAGTGGGCCAACGTGGACTGGCTCGGACTTGAGCCATTTGAGCCGGAGTGTAAAATCGCTGAGTTTGCGCCATGGTCGGCACGAAATATCCAGCACCGCCTTGCTGAAACATTTGCCCGACCTGCATTCTCATACCAGCCATTCGTTGCATGTACTGAGACGCCAGATGCGCTTTTCGATCTTCTTTGCGTTGTGCCAAAGCAACGTACAACGGTTTAGACACTATAATTCGCCCGTTCATCTCGGTCACTGCCTTGGTTGCCTCCTCGGGAGAACTGAAGCAAACGAATCCGAATCCCTTTGATCTACCGTCTTCGACCATCACCTAAGATTCAAAAATTACATTAGAATCGAAACAAAAATTTTTAAAAGTACAAAAATCTTACTTTGGCACTAGTAATTGTGCCGAATGGTGCAAATTCTTTGCGCAAACGCTCGTCGTCGATCGTGTCGTCCAGATTTTTCACGTACAAATTGACTCCTTGATAGCGATTCATTCTCTCCATTTTCAATTGCTCGAATTTTCGTTTCAATTCGGCTTGACGTTCCGCCTTCTTTTGTGCTCGTCCAACGTACAAGATTTTGGTGCTCAGCTCTTTGCCATTCATTTCTTCCACAGCCTACAAACAACATCGTTAGAAACAGAATGAAAAAAATAAACCTCTTTCGTTTACCTTTTCTGCAGATTCTGGGTCTTCGAAGCTGACGAAACCAAATCCCTTTGATTTTCCGTTTTCGTCAGCCATCACCTTGTGGCTCGTAATTTTCCCGAATTTTTCGAACAAATCCTTTAATTTTTCGTCGTCTAATTCATCTCCAAAATTCTTAATGTAAACATTCGTAAAGCGTTTAGCCTGTTCTCCAAGTTCCTTTTCCCGTTCTTTACGTGGAATAAATTTACCTACGTACCTGTTTAACGTATTTTAAAAGATTCGATTAAAATAAATTCTATCAAACTCGACTGGTTTACATACACTTTTTTTCCATTCAGTAACATGCCGTTAACTTTCTGAATTGCATTATTAGCCGCTTCCTCAGTTTCAAAATGGACGAATCCATAGCCTTTAGATTGGCTCGACTCGTCAGTAGCAACCTGTTACAAATTAAAATAAATTGATAAATATATATAATTTTTATTTATTTTAATTTAATTTTTTTACCTTGCAAGATAATATGTTACCGAAGGCGGAAAAGGTATCGTACATTGCTTTGTTATCTATCGTTTTATCTAAGTTCTTGATAAAAATATTGCCAACTCCAGAACGTCTTAACGAAGGGTCACGTTGCGACCACATGATACGGATTGGCCGTCCTTTCAGCAAATCGAAATTCATCGTATCTAAAGCTCGTTCGGCTGAAAAGTTCGTTTTCAGTTGCTGAATAAAATCGTTTAATTCGTTTGAAAAAAATTACCATCCGCCGGCTGTTGAAAGTTGACATATGCATAGCCGAGCGATCGTCGCGTGATCATATCGCGACATACACGTATGCTCAAAACTGGACCGGCCGTGGAGAATTTTTCGAATAGCATGGCCTCGGTAACATCTGTGTGTAAATCTCCCACGTAGAGCGATGCCAAAGGATAGTTTGGTCCAGCAGGATTCATTTTTTTCTAATTTTCTTGCGTTTTTCCCTTTTTTTTTTTTCCTCCTTCCTTTTTTTACTTACGATTTTAGTACAGTATTCAAGATGGCGACGTAGTTGCTTCGTTTCGGCCTTACCTCCGGATTTTTTTCAAGTTTTGCGACTTTTTTGGGATTTTTTTTAGATTTTTTATAATTTTTTTAGTAGTTTTTTTTAAATGTTTTTCTGTGAATGATAAACCAGGTGTTGTGTGGACTAAATTCTATTAGTTACACACAACCCCACGTGAAACAGTCCTATAAGAAGTTTGAAGTATAAAGAGAATGAGTTCCTCCTGCCACGCGCTTACATATATAGAACTCGTGTATTCTTCCGCCCGGAAGTTCGGTATCGATGACGTACACCAAGTAGTTCCTGATTACTTATCGCGTAATCTTTTATCCAATGCATCGCTAACTTCCAATTTTCAGTCCATTTTATTTCTTGTTCGTAATTCTTAATTAATTTTTAGTTATTCGTCTAAAGTATGCGATTATTGTAAAGCCATATGGCATGTTACACATGGCGCATTTCGTGATGAGTCACGCCCCTGACGACCCTGGAACACGTTGCACCAACTTCCTATGAATCAGTGACGTCATCCTTCGTTCCAAGGCTACCGTCTGTCGACTAATTAATGACGAATCTCGCGAGACTATTTCTACTTTTAATTTTTGCCGTCAGAATGTGCTTCACACATGACGCAATCGAAACAACGTACATATTAATTATTCAATTAACTGCGAAAATATTACTTACAATAACTTTTGTAGCGAAGAATTCCTCTTAAGCTCCAAGCAATCGCCATTTAAATTTCTGTAAGAATAATTGCAAATCTGATATTCAAATCACCTGAAATGCGCGGGTATTTTAAATCCCATTTTCTTCCTCGCAACAGTGCGTTACCCATGAGTGAATACAAGCGTAAGTCGTTGATGGCCGAATTCGACGAATTATGTCGGTATTCGTCGATATTAACATCTGATTCGCACAAAGGTGAGATTCATTTACGTATAATTGAACTATTAAGTATAACATTAATTGTTTTTCTTAGAATTTCTTTCGTTCGCCACGCACCAAGAGGAATGTCGTATTCGATGGCTTCAAGCCGAGATGGAATTGGAGCGAATAAATTTGAAATTAAATAAGGAAAAAATTGATAGACTCACGCTGGAAACGAAGCTCAATGTTTGCAGGCGAACGCTTTCGAACGAAATAGTGTTACGGAAAAGAGCAGTCGCCGACAAAAATTTGTTGGTAAAATTAGTGAAAAATTACATTCAAACGCTCAAGTAAAAACGATTTTTAAATAGGAAAGTCAGTTGTCGTTAATCAAGGAAATTTTACTCGAATCGAATGCAGTTAACGACCAAACCAGAGTTAAATTAGCATTTTTGAATAATGCCACCCTGATCGGATCTCCGACACAAACGTTAGTTAAGATTAAGAATTATGTTATTACCGTTTTGTGAATTTTTTTGTGTGATTAGTGTAAATCCCAGCGATGATTCTGTTGGATCTATTCTGTCGCCGTCCGATTACGATTTGACGGAAGAAGATTTGGATTCTCCAAGCATGACGACTCGAAATCGCGGCAAACGAAAGACCAAACCGAGTGCTCCGCCGTTATCGGACGATACTCCGCCTAAAAAATCCAAAGCAAACGTAAAGTTATATAAATAAAAACTAATTTACGTACAAATCGTGATGGTTTTCGTTTAGGAAATAGTCGTCACGGAAAAACAAAGCGAGATAATTGCGACCACGACGATAACTCTGCCTCGTGACGGTCGTCCCGTAACGGCATCCGCTGTAATCGAAAAATTACTTAACAAACGGCGAAGCAACAGCGAACCCACGTGCATGACTCAAACTCCCGAAGTCCCACGCCGTGTACACATCAAATCCGGTCCGACTCGAGATTTTCAAACCAATTTTTGTTCATTTTTTAAATTTTGCAGAAGGAAACGATGAAGACGAAATTTTCGACGAGTCGTTGATGGATGCGCCTCAACTGGAAGCGATTCCCACAAATAAAGTTAAATCTCGCCGATCGATGGACGTCGTTACCAGGCGTGAACATGATTTCGTTTCAAAAACAATAATCAAGCCCGAAAAGTGTATCTCGGTAAGAAATCACTATTTTTGCCCCCTCCAATTATTTGTATTTAAATTTTTCATTTTTTCAGTGCGACAGAAAAGTCAAGTTTGGAAAACTGGCTCTCAAATGCAAAGGTTAAAAAAAAAAATCAATCTCGATAACTTCGATTTTAATTACCTTTTTAATTAACTTCTCACAGAATGTCGCGTGACTTGTCACGTCGAATGTAAATATGAAATAAGCATACCTTGTACACCCATGTCGGGTACCCCTGGGTCCAAAGGGTTGGTTGGATGCGCGGTTAGCGATTTCGCTCCGAAACTCGCACCGTTTATCCCTCCGTTAGTGCTTCATTGCATCATGGAAGTGGAGTTACGAGGTTTAAACGAAATCGGACTGTACAGAGTTCCTGGCTCCGAGAAAGAACTGAAGGAAATAAAAGACAAATTTGTGAATGGCAAAACAATCCCGAAATTGGTACTTAAGTTATTAATTTGAGTCAGATAACCATTTTTTGTTAACTCGCCGTTTTGCTTCCAGTCGAAAGCAGACATCCACGCTGTGGCTGGATGCGTCAAAGATTTCTTGAGGTCGCTTAAAGAACCATTGGTTACGTACGATTTATGGCAAGACTTTGTAGAAATTGCCGGTAAATGATCAAGTATTAATTGACAAAAGTATTAATAATTATATTAATTAACCTTTTAGCGATAACGGATGTCGGTCACAGTTTGAAGTTGCTCAAAATCCTCATCGAAAAATTACCTATTGCCAATCGCGACACTTTATCTTACCTCATTATGCACCTCCAATTGTATTGTTCGTGGAAAATTACCTTCGAAATTTCGACTGATTTCTTACTTTGCAGAGTTTCCAAAACGCCAGAATGTAAAATGCCCTCGGCCAATTTAGCGCGAGTGTTCGGTCCGACGATCGTCGGTTACTCCTCGGCCGAACCGGAGCCCGCACTCATGCTGCGAGAGACCAAACAGCAGGTGCAAGTGATCGAACGCTTCTTGAGAGTCGATCAGGACTACTGGGCCAAATTCATCAGCGTCGACGTACCCGGCACTCCAGCTACGCCGGATACGCCCGAACTGACTCCAGGGAAGCGCGGCAAAATCGGTTCTAGTTCCTCATCTTCGTTGAAGTTGAAAGCGAGGAAATTCCTCGGTCACACGCCTTTGAGCTCGAGGTAATTTAAAAATAGTTATCGATAGAAATAAATAATAATAAAGATTTGTTTTGCAGAGAATCCAAAACGAGCCTCTTTAACAAACGTCCGCAAAAGTATTTCGCTTCTCCAATGTTACAATAATCTACTCGTACGTATATTTTTGTAAAATGTGATTTTCTTGTTAAATATAATTTTGTTATCTTAGCAAGTTTTTTTTAACCGTTTAATACTGTGATTTAATGAAATAAAATATAGTTTGTTTTGTAAAAATTATTAATATAATTGAGTTACTTAATTTTTATAACGTAATCTTAAGAAATAAACTTTTCCGTGGAAATCTGCACAAGTGATGATTCCATCGGTCGAACACAGGCTTAGAGAGCAAACTGGTGCCGAACACTCAAACTGGGCCATCTGGAAACAAATATCAATTTAAAAGTTTAATTAATAAAGTTTAAAGAAAATAAAACTCCTTACCGGCTGCTTAATATTGAAATCCTCTTGCAAACTCCATACTTTGACGGTACAGTCGTTGGAAGCTGTGACCAATAATCGTTCTTTGTGGTCGACTGCGCAGAACTTGATTCCGCCTGTGTGCAACTGTCGTAAAAATCACACAAAATTACAAATTACCAGAATATTTAAAATCGTTTAAAAAATATACCGGAATAGTTTCGATCGTTTTATCAAGTGCACGAATCCGTGCTAAAACTCCGTTCGAAAGGCCAACGAAACAATAATTTTCTTGCAAATAGAGGCATTGAGGAATGACGTCGCTGCTTATTAACGTTTCGCACTTAAACGCACCATTCGTCTGCAATAAAATATTATCAATAAACTTATCGTACATTCGATTATCAAAATATTTTACCAAATTTTCGTTTTTTAACGAATAAGTTGTTACTTCTCCCGATCCGTCGAGAATGAACAGCGTATTATTCAGAAATTTCATCTGAATCACCCAGTTGGACAAATTTCTGTAGGAATTCAAAATAATTCGGTATTACGATATTCGTCAACGTGTTGATGCGTACTTACACTGGAAGCGATCGGTTAAATTCGCCAGTTTCGACATTGTACAAATTTATCTGACCGTGTATATTGGCGATCGCAAAAATGTCGTTTTCCTTACAATACGCAGAACACAGAATCGGAATTTCTGATTTTTCTCTCTCAGCAACGCTCATGACGAAATTCTCATCTATTTTGCATATAAAAACTAACCCATCGAGGGTCGTCACTACAAATTTATCTTTTCTGACGAAATGAACGCCAATTACGGACTGAGACTTTACCTGAAATCGAATCGATTAAATAAATTAATCTTATTAATTGCATAAACTTACATTGAAACGAGAAATTATGATGTATTTTTCCACACTTCTCTTATGCATCCACAATGAAATTAACCCATCTCTACGTTCAAATTAAATACATGAATACAATAAATAAAATGAGTTGTTAATGATGTACAACCTGCAGCCCGTTATCATAAAGTTCTCGTCATCGCTCCAGGAAATGGAACTTATCTCGCTTTTATTTTCCTCGACTAGTGACGCAGAAATTTGTCTCTTCCACATCATCACCGTTTTATCAGCCGATCCCGTCAAAATCTTTTCGTTCGGTGTCTCACAAAGTGCTTGAACGAAACTGGAATGTCCGCTGAGCGTCTTCACTTTATTATCCTACGGTGATTTTGAAAATTAAAATCAAAATACTGAATTTAACTTTAATAAATTTACCCCGAATAATTTGATGCATTTAAGCGAGCCGTTACAGACTGCCATCAGAGAACCAACCGGCCACGACTTCTCATCTTTGATTTCCACTTCGCCACTTTCTTCTTTGATGACTTCCTCGTACCAATCTGCAATAAAATACCAATTCCAGTTATTTCCCCTCACTATTAATTCTTGATTTCATTTTACTGTAAGCCCCTCTCGCTTTTCTGCCAAAACACGAAACAAATTGCGTCGTTTCTTCACCGTTTACCGACATCACTTCCGAACTTTTAAGCGTCAACACTTTGACGTTTCCGTCCGACGAACCGCAAACGACACAATTCTCCCAAACGTCGAGAAAAATCGGCGGACCAGACGTTGTGCCCAACTCCCTCATTTTGGTCAGAAATGACGTCAGTTTCCATAACTTGATCGCATTATCATTAGACGCAGTGACTAACATCGGGTGAGGATCATCCGGCCCCCAAGCGCATTGAGTGATCCAATCCTTGTGACAATTTTCGGCTTTGGTGAACAATTCTTTTCCGTTCTTCCACACTTTCAAACTCTTATCCCGACTGACCGATGCGCACAAAGCTTTAGAAGATGGCTGCGAAACGAGTCGAGTGATTAAATCATCGTGAGCCTTAACCCGCACAATGGAGCCATTTTCTTCTACACACAAAGTGCCATCCGCGCAGCCAAACATCAAAACGGATTGGGTCCGATTTGAAGAGTGACAAACTGTAGCAATTGCCGTGATTGCAGATTCAGTGTGTTCTAACATTCTCAACCGTTCTCCAGTAATCGGATCGAGTACCTGCGATAACAAAAGCTCATTTAAAATTCAAATAACTAAAAAAAACTCAAATTAAAAACTATAAATCGACAAACCTGTACACCATTTGAATACGCCACATACAACGATTCATCAAAATAGACGCAGGTGACTCGAGACACACGATCGACTGGGCTGACGCGGAAAATCACATTTCCAGTTTTTCTGTTTAGTTTAACTATCGTCGAATCTTCAAACGCAATAACGATACTATCAATGTCGAAAGGACTAATTGCGATGTGCAGCACTTTAGATGAATGTGCTAATGAAAACGTAACGTCGCGACTGTCGCTCAACAACGATGACCATACCTTTTAACGCATTTTTTAACCAATAAAGTTGTAAGGAATTTAAAATAAAATATACCTTGACTGAAAAATCATCCGAAATAGTCCACAGCTCATTTCCGGTGTGAAGTACTTTGTTGATTCTCAATGACGATGCTCGAAATTTAGCCAACTGTGAATAAATAAATTTCAATCGAATAAAAATAAAAGTTGCGTATTTTATTGATCTGTACTTGGAAACCGTATCGACTCGATCGTATTATGATTTCTCCGCCCAATGAAGATGACGCGAGATGCTTTCCACAAGGCGACAGCGAAATTGAAGTAACTGACGAGTCATGTCCGTGCAAAAGCTGAAATAAAATATTCGTTAAAAATCAAAAACTCAGATTAAAAAGGAAATCTTACAGCTATTCTCTTGTTTTTCACCAAGTCCCAAATGCGAACACTTCCGTCCCAAACTCCAGTTGCAATGACATTTCTGACTGGATGCATCACGCAGCAATTGATGGGGTTACTGAAATAAAATTAATTAGTTTTATTTTTATAATGTGTGTGTTTCAAGTGCTTGTTTACTTTTCTTTAAGAATCGACACTTTTTTCCCACTTTTCACATCCCAAATTCGAATTGTGCGGTCCCAGCTCACGGAGATTATCCTCTTACCACCGCTACATACGCAAGCAGTCACTTTACGCTGATGTCCTTCGAAAGTCGTGACGCAATTTCCAGATTCGACGTCCCACAAAGTAAGACGAAACTCGGATGCGCAAACCAACTGATCTGCACCGACGAAACAAACGCACGTCACCTCGGAAATGTCAGCAGTGATGTTGCGGATTACCTAAAAAATACCAAAAGTTATTTAATGAACATTCAGCAAGAAAAATTCGCTTTTCAACCTTTGACGTAATCAGATTTACGAATCGCACGACTCCATTTGACATCCCAATCGCAGCAATGTCACCAATCGTAGAAATACAAGTAACTGCCTGTTTAAAAAAAAAAAATTTGTAATACAATTGTAAAGCACAAAATTTGTTAAACCCATTTACTTCTGGGACGGTCCATGCACCAGTGTAGGACTCCTCTTCTTCCGGTTTATTCAACCACTCTATCATCGGTGGAACATCAATACTTTTCAAGCAGCATTTCCCATCTTGACAAACGATCGAGGCATCTCGTTCATTCACTGCCAATTGAAAAATTCTTGTCGGCATTTCGCTCAAGGCGCGATGATGACGATTTACAAAACTCTGGTAATCGTTAACTTTGCATTTCCAATAATCAGCTCGATCGATTCGACAATTTTCACCAATTTCTCTTTGGATTAAAACAAAATCTTCGAAAATCGAAGAACACAATCCAGCATTCGACTTCGCAAACAAGAATTTGAGATCCGTCGCTACTTGAAGAGCTTTTTCCAGATGCCCACACGTCAGGAGACGGGAAATAATCAATTGGAATGCTTTTGGATTTTTTCCCAAATAACTTTCCTCTTCAGTCGGATCGATTTGTTGCAAATAGTACACAGCGATGCATTTGTCCAGCAAATTCGAGTCGTATTTGACATTCTGACAGTACGACGAAATGACTGAAATGATTTCTTTGTTCGCTATTCGTAAAACATTATCACTATAAATAAAAAGCAATTACTTATTTAATATAAAGGGAAGTTAAAAATTCTAAACACTTCTTACCTCTCAAAAGACGATAAATTGAGAAAAACGTTAATGCTTCGATAAAACCTAGCAAAATATGATCTCGATAACGCTTTCAATTTCGCAAATCGACACATTTCACTCAAATCTGCATCAATGCTCTTGTGTGAACATATCCACAAATTCAAAATTCCGTACAAATCATCCTCAGTTAAACCTGAAATTAAAAATTTCAATTTTTTCCCCATTATTTTACATTTTCCTTCTCTTAACCTTCACTCGATATCGCCATCAACTTGAAAGCAGTTGCGACCAAAGTCGAATCGTGATACCGTTCAATTTGTAAAATAATTTCCTTCAACAAACCACAAGTGGAACTTGGCATGCTCGCAAGATTTTCACTAATCTATAAAATAAAAAAATTAAAAATCGAAAACAAATTCATTAAAATTCCTACATTTTCGTGGACCCAAAATAGCCGCATTTGATGGCAGGCAAGAGTTAAAAACAACGGACTGTTAGCTTCGTATTTAGATACGAGCATGGACAGTTGATTATCAAAGGCCGAATCCGACAACTTCTTCCTGTAAGGCAGTAAAATGTCACGAACAAACTGAAAAATTACAAAAACATAATTAAATGTTTGAACGTTTCAGATAAGAAAAACAAGTATACTTGTGCTCTCTGCTTAAAATCCAACGGTAGCAATTTAACGTGAAGCATCTCTCGCTCCATCATACTTTTAGCTGCTTCTGAATTAGATATTGTGCAAATAAATTTCACATTCGCAGGGACGGGGTTTGGTATCCAAGCAAAGTTATCTGTGCCATCTAACAGCAGAACGAAATGTTTGTTATGCTGTAAAGCCGAGCTCAATATTTCGTGAATAGCTATGACGATAGAACTAGAAAATACAGAAAGATATGATGTATTTTTCTAAAATTCGATTTCTTGCATAAATACCTTCCTGTGGTTTCGATTTTTAAATTATTGCATAATTTATCGTAAAAATACGAAACTATCCAATCCGCATTTTTCTCTCCTGAAACTGCGTCGGAAAAATATGGAATGACGACAAGTTTTGGGTCTTTCGTCAACTCGATGCAAAGTGCGCTCTGGAAAAGAAATCTAAATTTAATTACAAAACTTCTAAAATTGCAATAAAAGAAAAATACCAAAAAGCAAGTTTTTCCACTTCCAGATTTTCCATCCACGACAATCAAATTATTTTTACCATTTATTGCGTTTAAACATTGCTTCAAAACATCGTTTCTTCCCGTAAAAGATTTGGATTGATGCGCAGCAAAACGTTCGTGAATGTTTTCAGCCGAATCACTCTAAAAAATTTAATAAAAGTAAACAAAAATGTAAAAAATGCATTTCTTTTCTCAAATATATACTTCGTTTGACGAATGCAGTAATTTCAAACCGCCCCACAGTCGTTCGATAAGAGCCTTTTCTAATTCATCCAAACCGGACACGGCAGGTAAGGCGCCAATTACGCCGCCCCATTCACAAGAATAACTGAACCGAGCGACATGACATTAATTAATTTGCAATTTTCACTTCTTCTTATGTTACTCACTTATCTATTAATTGAACCTTCGACGCTCTCACTCTCGATTTTAGTTGTTCTAATCTGAATTTGTGTTCTGCACTTTCGGGCGTGAAGTCCTTCAAATAATCTTCAGGAACATCTCTAAAAATAAAAAAATTAAATTTTTTTAAAACACGAAAACAACATAATAATAACAATTGATTCATTACTTCACAAAATAATCATCTCGAATGCAAACAATCGCTCTCGATTGCGGAAATTCGTTGCGACCCAATACACCGACTTGAAATTCCAATTCGGTTACGGAGGATTCTTTTCGATAGTTTCTAACCCAATCGAAACTTTCCGCTTCCGGTATGTGTTCCTCTCGTACGATCGTTCCGTACCGAGATCCCAACAAACCCAAAAAAATATCGCATTGTGCCGCTTCGGACAAACAAATTTCCAACATCCTAATATAAAAAAAAAAATCAACAAATCAGTACAAAATCAGAAAAAATCGATCAACCAATAACAAACTTATTATCCTCGGCTTCCTGCTCGGTTATTCCCCATCTTAAATCGACGTCGTGAACATCGACGTATAATTCCAGAGCTCGTGCCCTCACTTGAGGAAACACCGAGCGCAACAAAAGATCTCTCTCTCCATGCATATCTCGAAACGTCGATGACACAAACACACGCAACGTTTTCCATCTATTTTATATAAATTTTATAAATATTTTATAACGAGAAAAAAAAAATTTTTTTTTAAAGTTTTACTTTGGAACCCTGACATTGGGTGTCGCAACAAAATCTACGGTTTCTGCACCCGAAATTTGACCCGAGGACTTTAATTTATACTTGACGGCGATTTGATTGATGTGTTGCAGTTGTTTCGAACTGCCTCTTTCGGCGATAAACCTGTTTTGAGAATTTAAAAAAAAATTACTATTATTCATTCATTCATTGAGTAAATGTCATTCAAATTGTAGTCCAAGTTCAAATTCATTGTTAGTCCGATCTTATCCCAACTTCCTCTTAAACCACACAATTACAGAAACGATTTTTCTACCTCAGTAATTGGTCACTGAACCCTGATAAAAGGATATTGTTTGGATGACCAGTTTCCTTCGTCCTGAAATTCAAATTAATTAATTCTCTTCAAACTTGAAAAATGTTAATTTTTACCCTCCGGTATTTGTAAACTTGGACGACAAATCGACAAACACGTAAAGAAGATTGGGGTTGTGCAAAATCCGGTAGTTTTTGACGAAAATCTCCGTTCGTGTTTTGTCCCAGTTGCTGGTCGAGAAAATTATCAACGTGTCGACCTAGAAATAAAAGAAAAAAAAATTAAAAATTCAGTCCTAACTGTAATTTAGTGTGAAAAATGTGAAAGTGTTTCGTGTCACACGTTTTTGAACATGTGAGTCAGTTTCCAGAAACTGGGTCCTACATCGTGCGTGACCGTCAATTAAAAGAAATTCAAAGTGACATTTTCAGTCAAATTTAGTTGCGAGATGAAAAATTAGAAACGGAAATGACTTTCTCCGACTATCAGCCAAAAAGGATGAACAATAAGAGGAAATGAGGATGGGAGGACACTAAATACAATATTAACCTAAAAAAACATGAAAATAAGAAAATTTCAACACTCGCAAATTTATTAGCGTTTCATACAATGACCATGAAAGAATCAACAAGAAAAAAATAATAACTTTTGCTTTTATGAGAGAACAATTCTTTAGTGTCTTCAAAGTCACACAATTTAGACAACAATTCAATTCCCATAGTAAAACGATTCCTTTTCCTTCATTTTTTCCCACAACTTCTCCAGTGATGATATCACAACCACTTTTACCCAAACACACCTGTACAACAATACAAAACGTGACGTCACCGGTTCAAGAACTCACCTACCGAGAACCGTTCGCGGGTCCCTCGGGCAAGGAATGCGAATTTTCGACCTTGAATTTCAAACAAACTCGAGGCCAGCCAACATAACGCCAACAAAACATCACTCGACGCAACAATTCGAGTCTCGTCTT
>JAQIXT010001123.1:0-18628 GCA_034700445.1 Stenotaenia linearis | reverse complement strand
TAGGCCTAAATTTAACTAAAATAACTATAATTCATAAACAACCATTTAAAAACAATCAATAATTACTCAACAGTGGGGTTTTTTCATCAAGAATGTACCAGAAATGGTCAAAAATGGCTGTGACTCAATAATAATGAACCAAAAGTACTTAAAATTGGTTTTTTGTCACCAATAATGAACCAAAAATTGGTTTTTCTCAGCAATATTTAGCCAAGACAACCAAAAATGACCAAAAATGGCTTTCTGTCCATTTAAATTGACCAAAAAAGACCATAAAACCCATTCTCCCCCTAAAACAAACATCCAATCACCTAAAAAACCCAAAAAAATAACAAAAAAAAACACTTCCTCTTCCTCCCCCCCCAAATCCAATCAAAACTGACCTTTCAATTTCCACACCCAAAAAAATCCATTAGAAATCAAATAGAGCATCCACCTTTAATGTCTCCCCTTTACCACTTCAAACAACAATTGACAAAAGACTAACAGCCCAATTTCCTCCAGAAACCAATAACACACCTCCCCACACTCACAAAAAAAAAAAATAAAAAAAAAAAACTAAGTGGATTCCTGCAAACAATCCCAGATAACTTATCAATCCCATAAAACAAAAACAAATTAAGCCTAAAAAAATTTTTTTTAGGCCTAAAATTTTTTTAACATTTTTAGGCCTGATTTTGGTAGGGGAAGGTGTTAAAGGGGTTGGTTGTGAGGGTGGGGGTTGGGGGTGGGGGTTTATGACACCATTAGTGGATGGAACAATGGGTTTAACACCTGTGCATGGAGATCAAAGGATTAAGATGTGGATTAAAATGTAATTAAGTTTGAGGCTTTTGACAGTTGTGAATTAAAGGTGGGGTTAGGGGTTGAAAGGGTTGGGGGTTTGATGTTGAGTTTGACCCTGATTTGGGTTGAACTTTGAGTTTGGAGGGAGTTTTGATGGAGAAAGTTTTCTAAGTGCATTGTTTTGTGGGGAAAACAATGGTTGTTTGTTTTAAATGGTTTTTTGGTGGGTTGGAGAGGGTTTTGGTTGATTGTAGGCTTAAATTTGGGTAAAACATTTGATTTGGAGTTGATTTTAGTAGGAAAATCAGTTCTAATTGCATTGTTTTATCAGTTTTTGAAGAGGAAAACAATTATAGTTGGTTTTCAATGGATTTTTGGTGAGTTTTTGAGGGTTTTTGGTTAATTTTAAGCCTAAATTTGGTTAAAACATTTGATTCTGAGTTAAAAAATCATCCAAGTTCATTGTTAGCAACTCACCTTTAACCACAACACCTCCACAACTCACTTTCAACCAAAAAACAACTTTCACACCCACTGTCACATCATGACACAAACAACCATTTCCCATGTCATACACCCATAAAACCAAAAAAAACCACCAAAAAACACCCAAACCAATCCATAAAACCAAAAACAACTTGATCCACCCCCAAAACACCCCAAACACCCCCCACATCACATGTCCAACACTCTAAATGACCCCCCTTGGCTATAATGGCCTCATCCATGTCACCTGGGTCATGCATGAGGGTCTATGGCTAAACTGAATTAATTCACAAAAGGTTCACTTACCCCAGAGGAATGTTCAACCACCCACATGAAAATTCAAAATGGAGGTTTTCTAATTAAGCAACAAGTGACAGGGCATTGTTGCATGTATTCAGCCATTTTGGTGATCAAGTTTCAGTGACAAAAGGTGAGGATCAAAATGAAGGATTAAAAATTTGATGCAGCAATTAATGCAAACTCATTTAAGGTAATTAAAAAGTTGACTTTGATATAATACCTTGCAGGTGACTTGGCACAAGTCTGCTGGAAGAGATGGATGGTGTGGGGATTTAATAAGTTTGGATGTGCAAAGAGCGGAGTCGAGGTTTTGGTTTGCGGATTTTTAGCCGGAGATTTGTGATATTGATTTTGAAAGGCAGTAATGTGGTTAAGCAGTGATTGAATGATTAATTAATTAATAGGAAAATGATGGTTGGTGATTGATTTTTGATTTGTTTGATCAAAAATCTAGAAATAGAATAAATCCTTGGTGTAAGAAGTGAAAAGAGTAAATTTTCAACATACAAAGTAAGGAAAGAACAAATCTCTTACATACCAACTAAAGAAAGAACAAATCTGACTCCACATTGTCATTGTAACAAAAAATAATATTCACAAACTGACATTGTTATGATTCAAAAACGATGATCAAAAAGTCTAGAAACAGAACAAATCCCACACAAACTAAAAAAGGACAAATCCAATCTATATTTTCACATCTTTCGACCATATCAGTAATTAATCAAGATTTTTTGGTGGAAATTTGAATATATTTGCATATGCAATTATAAACATGTTTTACTTGATTGTTGTACAGTAACACTTTTGGATGCAATTATGAATCTGAAACATCGTAACGGAAATCGTAACAAATTCACAAACAATTGGGCAATTTGTTCCCGTTTCGAAACCGCACAAAAAGCATCTAAAAAAGCTACCCGTCGAGCTCGGTTATTGGAATCTGATAGATAATTGCCTCTCTATCAACCGCACTGCATTTCCCTTTAATCATAGACATTAAGAGGCAGTTTTTCATTTTGAAATTAGATGGTAACATCTTATCAGATGCTCACACTCACTCATGCGCCATATTTCCTTAAAATTGTTGTATCAGCACATGTTCTCTATTGCCACCATTTTCCTTTCCAGGGGATTTTGTGTGTGAGTCTGCATTTTAAGTGCTTTTTACTGTTTGTCTTTGGTCTTGAAGACGTTTCAAACTTGTCAGGGAATTAATCTCGAGGATCAAGTCCCTTTGGGGTTCTTTTTTGGATTTTCTATACAAATGTTGACATAGGTGGAAAAAATTCTCTCATTAATTATTCAGACGGTTTAATTGGCTTTTTATATTTAATGAATTCTGAAGGGAATTATGCGAATGTTGCTTCGGTGTTTTATTTGTTTGCTAGAAATAATTGAGCGATCAAAGCGAGCGCGTAATTGTTTTGATTCAACGTTGGTTATAATTAAAAAGATTTCTCGGGTTTGTGGGGAATCGTGGGAAGTAAAGTTGCTTTGTGATGTTGGATCTATTCTTGGTATGATGATAAACGTTATAATTTTGAAACGTTTTACATGTAGAAATGTAATTACGAAGTCGAAGAGTAGCGTTTAATTAGTCGAGAATTATAATCGGTGCGTGATTTTTCGAGACCGTAACAGAAAAATACAATAGAACAATCTGAAATAATGTATTGTCGAATTCAATGATAATCTTTAACAATGGAATTTAATTTCCTTTAGCAAAAGTGCATTAATACAAAATTACAGCGAGTGCATAATTGATTTTATTCAACATTGGTAATGATTTAAAAGTCTTGATTACTTAGGTTTGTGGGAAATTAAAGTTGCTGTGTGATGTTGGATCTATTCTTGGTATGATAAAAGCATTGTTCAGCTAAAGAGTGTAATTATGAAGTCAGAGAGTATCGCCTAATTAATCAAGAATTGCAATTGCTATATGATCTAAAACATCTTTTTGTGTAATTAAACGATACTCTTTAACTTCATAATTCAATTTCCATAGCGAAAACACATTAATACAAAATTACAACGGTGAATCTTGCAAAACACAACTTTTTTTGTCAAAGTCAAGGGTGTGGAGTTGGGATTATCAATTTAAGTAAGACTTTTGTGGGCACAAGTCCAAACCGACATCGAATGTTTGAAGAAGGCGGGGTTTAGCGGTTACATGCCCATTTCAAAATTACAATCCTTCTATGGGAACTCCAATACAAACCCAACTCCATGAGATAACCGAACAACTTTACACATGGATCTTTATTACAGAGCAGCAAATTACAGTGCTTAATGACAGGAAACGGCGGAGAAATGTTGGTTGACAAACTTGTGTTTTTCTGACAACCATCAATTGCACAAAATGAGCTATGGCAGCCCAACACTGCACTGTAATTTACTCTCTGCTGATGGATGACTGAAATTAAAAATTTTTCACAAAAATTTCACTTTTTCAAAACAAAATCTTCATTACTCTCGAATCGATTTTCCTCATAGAGAAACATTATCAAGCGCTGGATCTCGAGGAAAATCCGTAATCATTTATCTCCATATCCGCTAAGGTGTGTCGTCCGACTTTTTTCCTCGAGCTTCGAAAGAATTGAGTTATTTATTCCTCGCTTAATTCTTCGTTCCGCTCCGGCGCGCAAACCCAGTTCCATGCGTTGCTCATTACAATTATCTTTGCTGACCATTTCACGTACATTTCAAACATCACTCAAACACTCATGGCCATTTATCATGCAAACAATTAAATTTTTTTTTACTCCCTTTGAGTGTGTCTCATGAATAAATAAATAAATATAACTGGACTCGGTCTCAAGGAACTTTTGTCTTTCGCAGGCTGAATTGAGCATTCAAGGTGAGGACTTTGCGAGACAAATGTGGCAAATGTACGCAATCTTTGAGGAATTCTTAAACAATCATCTTGGATGGAACCATTCAGTTACATCTACTGCGATGCCGCATCCCGAAGACAGACCGTTCCCGTCCGGTCAGGATGATGCAAGAAATCTGGAGCCAACGACAGATTCCAAATGCAGGGGGTCACCCATCAAAGAGTCACACAGTCCGGAAATGTGTAATCCACTGCTGGAAACCATCAGGATAATCCAGAGTTTGGATGCAATGGAGGACTCGAACCCGACCGAGTACTGCCAGAAGAACAAGATTCAAGACAAAGCAATGGGAGCCGACGGCGACAAAGACTCCATCGGCTACGCGGGTTCCAACTCGGTCGACAGCGGCTACAAGAGCTCTTGTCCAACTCCCGACTTGTCGGACGGAAGTTGCTACGAAGGCAAGACGGCCTCGTGCTCTTCGCTCAACAGGGTTCTGGACAGTAAGCCGAGGATAGCCATGGGAACCAGAGTGATGCACAGACAACACCAGTACCCCTATTCGAACCGCTGCGACGTTTCGATGGACCATCTGATGAATCTTCGGCAGACTCTGGTGACGGCCATGCAGCAGTGCCAGAACGCAAGCGACAACGAGAACGGCAACGCCTCCGAAAGACCGAAGACTCCGGAGTACTCGAGACCAAAAAAGACTTGTACAAAACTAGGGACATATCAGAGGTCCGCGGACCACAGTCACTTCCTCCAGTGCACCGCCCTCGACGCGCACTCGCGACGGATGCCCAGCCCGACGCTGGGTTCCCGGCAACTCCGGACGCCGAGTCCCAGACCCCAGAGACTCCGGAGGGTGTCGAGTCCGAGTCTGTCTTCTTGGCAACCGAGGAACCAGATGGGGAACGACGACTTCAACGAACTCTACGGCTTCCGGCCGTACAAGAGTGCGCGCAGCGAGCCGTCGGTGGCCGACGGGTTCGATCCGACCGCGAAGCAATGTTCTTCGGTGACTTGTTCCGGAAGAAGTTCGAGGCCGGGAAGTTCGAGGGCGTTGGAAGGGAGCAGTAGCTTGCCGCTCGCGCAGTGCCACAAGACTATTCGGTTCAACGTCGACGGTGAGAGCAATTACCAGCTGAGTCCGAGGGAAGCCGACGGAAGTCCAGTGAAATGCAAATCAAAACCGATTCTCAAGGATCCAATTTGTGCCAACTTGAGGGCTCAGTTGGAGCTCGACTGCGGTGATTCTTCGATACCGATGTTGGAGGAAGAGATCGATACGTTGTTGTACGGTAAAACGAAAAACGGTAATGTCAAACAGTCGAACGTTCCGTGCAGTTATGTGACTATGATTGAAGATAAGTACAGAAGATCTAGTGTGGCAAGGGTGAAGAAGTTGAGAGGTAAGATTGTTTACAAGCCGGAAGTGCAATTTTAGAGTTTAAACTTGCACTTCTGGTTGTTATTCATTCTTTTTGTTTGATTTATTGCTAGTGCTATATGTATTAATATTTTAAAAGAGTAGGGATTGGCAGTTGACATGTTTGGTGTTTAAATTATGCAAATATTCTAGTAAATCTGCAATAATTAGGTGAAAAGTGGTTAAATTATGTATTACCAATATGGATGCTGAGAGCCAGCAATCTATAGCATGTTAGCTAAGGCATTAAAAAACTTAATTTGAAATAATTAGCATAATTAATATTTTATTTAAATCATTTACATTTGAAATTCTTTTATACTTATTAAAAATGCAATAAAAATGAGCAAAATGTTTTTACTCTACCAATGTGGTGGCTGGTTGCTGGTCAGAAATATGCAAAATTGTAGAAAATTTACAAAAATTAATATAAATTTAGAAACATTATTTAAAAAAGCCAAAAATAATATTCAGAGTGGCCTACATGTTTGTTTGGTTGTAAAATTGAGATTGAATTTCTTTGTCAAGAATGACAGAATCACCTCCAAACCTAAAACATCTGCAATCAATTTTCCAGACCGAGTCTCCGACTCCAACGCACACCCACCCAACACCACCATTCGAATGGACAACCTCCTCTTAGACGAACCCCTCCAAATGTCGAGCAATAAAGAACAAAACACCATAGACCCTTCCGACATGAAATCCCGATTCTCCGAAGTCGCTTGCTGCATGTTGGAGATCATCGAAGACCTTCAACGGCAGAAACTCATCTCAAACCCAACAACCAAACCGGAAGAAACAAACCCTCCTTCAGCATCTCCCAAAGAAACAACAATGCAAGACAAAGAACCAAACCTTTCGCCTTCCGCCAAAGAACTGAGCGGAGCGGACTACCACGTCTACGAAGAGATCATGTATGACTTGGGCATGGGACACAGACAGGGAAGCCCAAAGAGGGGACCAGGGGAGACGAAGACTCCGGTAATGCCGCCGCCTTTGCCGAAAAGACCGGACAATGGAATGAGATCGAAGACACCGGCGGCGAATGCACCGAAACAACGCTTGAATTTGTATTCGTTGTTCCAGGAGCAAAGTGACCGAAGAAGCATAGCGGTGTCTTTGGAGCAGGAATGGCGGCTCGAACAAGAGTCGAAGAACTTGGACGATGAGTATGGGTTTAACAAGTCAAATGCAAAGTTCTTTTGACAGAAGAAAAGATTTGTTTTATTTATTAACTTAAGATTTAACTGCCAATCGCAAAAGCCTTTCCCGAGTAGCAAAGTTTGGTTGAATCAATGTTGATTTTTCAACTCATTTTGCTACTCGGGTTATAGGTGAAGTTGACAATAGCAAGGAAAGTGGTAAGTGTGCTGTGCTTGCTCAGTGTCGTGGTAAGTGGACTTGTTGGATCATATCAGCCGTTAATGAAATCGCTTCTAGTTCGCTGGGTTTTAAAGATGGGTTGCGAAAGAGAGGGTTCGTCGAAGTCATTATTTTAGATTTATAAGTTCTGGATTTGATGAATTATAAGGGGATTTGTTGAAATGAAATAATTAAAATTAAACGAACTTATTGTGAAGTTTGATGATAATTCCATCGACTGAAGTAACGAAGGTTGACAGACCTAGAAGTTTGCAGCTTTATTTTGCAAGTTATGTCGATTGTACAAAAGAGACGGAAAAGCGACGCGATTTACGTCGCCGTAAGTGGAATTTCATGCAAAAATGTGCAGATATTTTAAATCCGAAATAATTTTACATGCAAAATCCATAACGGGGATGGAATGCAAATCGCACACTTCTAGGTCAACGATGCACTTTCATCCACTCGGAGGTTTTGCGAACAAGGACAACTTGGATTCCACTCACATTCGTTCTAAGTTATGACCAAAGAACGGAAAAAGGCACTTTGCAACAGTATTTGATGCTTTTACTAAGGCCTTTCTTGCTATTGTCATTCTTCAATGTATATTATAAGACCTCAGTGTTCATATTTATATATTAAATATAATAAATCAAGGTCTTATCACATTTAGAACAATTGGGACATGTATACCAATATTACTTGCTAAATATAAAATAACTTAACTGCCTCATTGTATATATTCAATTCCCTTAAAATAAGATTGTAATAATTTCCAATTGTAAATTACTGTGTTTGATTTAATTATTGTTATTATTAATTAATGAATTGTTGTTATTTATATCCTGTTTTCTGTTTTTATGTATTATTATAAGAGTTTTTACAATATCAACCATCTTGTTTTAGACAAACATTGACAACGCAATAAAAGATATATAATAATAATAATAATAATAATAATAATAATAATAATAATAATAATAATAATAATAAGAATAATAATAAGACGCTGTAACGAGTAATTGCAATCGGTTCATCGGTGTTGGTGGACGGCCAATACCCGTCGGTCAATGCATTAATACCACGGACGGATCGTGAGTTGCGCTTTAGGCATTAGAATATCCTTGAATTAGTTGAGGAAAAATTGATTTTTGATTTTTGAAGGAAGAGGATGCAGACTTCGATCAAGTCCAGACGCCAAAAAGTAATAATTAGGTAAGTGTACGTCTGGAATATTTAATAGAAGAAAAATATATAATAATAGTGGTGAAACAAGTCTTGACAAGTTGACAGGCGACATTTGAGCCAAGTGAAAATTCAAATTATATGCATTGTTGAACGTAATTTCAATTGCAAAACATTTTTAAACGTATTTAGTTGATTCAGTACTGACGGAATACAGGTAGCTTATCTAAAGGCCTGTCAAAATGCGAAGGAATTAATGGCGCTCCTCGAACGTGACTTGCTTGCCTTATCGATCCTCTTCGCAGCTTTCGTCCCCACCCACTTGAACCATTTGTTTTTATCTGAATTAATAGGAATTTACATTTATTCAACTTGAACGATAACGTCGGGAATACGAGTACGCAACGGAGAAATAATTTACGCAAAACAAATAAAATTTATAATTTCGTCCAAAAAAGTGTTCCTTTACAAGATTAAACTTAATGTATTTTACGCAAAAAAAAACATTACAACGTAAATTGCTCCGACGATCTAAGTTTACTTAACTTATTTTGTAATTTTTTTTTTTTTGTGGAATTGTAAAAAATATTTCAAATAAAAAAGAAGAAATAGTTCAATTTTCGAATTTTCAATACTAGGCCATCATAAATTGTAGAACCAGCTTGACTTTTATGGTGATGAGAGGTTTCTGCTTGTGCCAAGATGGGGTAATTTGGCACTAGAAGGCGGGATGGTATTTGGGTTTGGCTTCAAGGACACTCGATGGACACTGGCTGCTTGTTTTGGAATGAAAACAATTTTCCTAATTGTTTTTTTAAAATTATTTTAAAGGTTGTCAATGGGGAAATTATTTGTTTATCAAAAAAACATGTCTGGGTCAATGCCTTTTGTCTATTTTTAATGTTTAGAACCCTTTGGGTAATTTGTAAAGTTTTATTTCCTGCATTCCGACAAGATAAGAGTGTCTGAACTACTTATTACAAGTGTTGAAAAAATTTTTTCATTCTGTTGAATCCTGTTGTTAAGTTTCGAAAAAAATTATATTGCGGAAGCGATACTTCTTGACCCTTCATAAGAAATTTTATTAACAATAAAAGTGTCAATCTGAATCGAAACGCGAATTACACGCGCCATTTTGGGCGACGCGGGTCATTACGGGTAATTTTTAAAAAATAATAAAAATCGTTTAATTTGAATTTGGCTGGTTTTTAAAACTTGTT
This sequence comes from Stenotaenia linearis, assembly GCA_034700445.1. Classification (NCBI taxonomy): domain Eukaryota; kingdom Metazoa; phylum Arthropoda; class Chilopoda; order Geophilomorpha; family Geophilidae; genus Stenotaenia; species Stenotaenia linearis. Next base: position 9,017 of record JAQIXT010001123.1, on the reverse strand, counting down.
TGAAGTATTTGAAAATGTACACAGCGACATCGTGTGCGGGATTTTGGAAATGTTAAATCTCGCGAGATAACCGCCAAGCATTTGAAAAACAATAATGGCGGCGCCAACGGCCGTGGAAGTTCGCTGCGTTCGCTCTTTTTCGCAGTTTTTGGCCACTCGGTTGGACGATTCGTGGACGGAGTTGATATGGGAGAGCGATTTCACGGTTTCCGACGGTTTGCCGCTGAATTTCGAGTCTTTACACGACGAAACGAACTGGAATTCGCTTTTCCGCGACGCGGTCACCATTTGCCGCGACTGGATCCAGGTACGAAATCGCAAAAAAATCAACAAATATCACTTAAAATCACTAAAACTCATTTTATTCTCACAAAAACCAGTATCCGTCCTCCAGAGACGAGGAATCGGAGCTCGAGCGAGGATTTTGGACGATTTTAGTCGAAAACGAGATCAACGTGAAGAAAATCATCGCGCTGTGTTTCCACTTCGCGGACAAAGGCCAGAAGCTTTCGTCGAACAAAAACGAGAAGGAAACGGCCCTCTGGGCCTCGGATTTATACTTCGCACTCCTCAGCGTCCCCGGCTGCAACGCTTTCTCCGTTTTCCACCCCTTGATGCTCCAAAAATGCGTCGACATCTGCAAAATGGCCGTAAAAATTCACGGAATTTCGCAAAAACGCAAACGAGGTAAAGAAAAACAGAACAACAAACAACACGCGGCCAAGAAAAAGAAAAAAAGGGTCGAGGAAGACCTCGAAGACGACAGATTAAGCGAAATTTTCGACGACGACGAGGATTTCGAGGAGGAATTCGGGCTCGATTCGCAGGAAATGAAGTTTTTCACTCAAACTTTCGAAGCTGTGTTGTCGCATTTGATCGAAACTCTCAAAATTTTCTCTCTCAAACAGTGCGAACAGACTTTAATCCACGTAGTGACCCGTTTGGCGGACCTGACCCGTTCGGACGCCTCGCAGAACGTGACCAAACTCGGCTACGAGGGTCTGCGAACCCTCTGTTTACCCCTACACGGCGACGTGACCAAATCCCACACGCAAATAATGAAACAAATGATGTCGAGCATCGTAGAAAAGAACAAAATGAAAGAAGAATCCCTCGGATTCGTCGTGGAACTCCTGGAGACCCTCGGAGACCCCGCGGTCGAAGGTACCCGGATATTAATCCAACATTTGTGCGTCGGCGCACTCGATAGAGCCGAAAATCGAGCGAGCGTTGGGAATTCCGTCGCAGTTTTGGTGGAAAAATTCGACGACCGGTCGACCGATTCGATTTTTAGATGGTTCGAGCGACTTTTGTTGAATTCCCGGGTCAGTTGTAGACTTTTTACTGTCGAATTGCTCGCGATGTTTTTGGAAGATGGCGGAAATCGACGTTCTCGGACCGGAAGTGCGGGTTTTGACGCCGGGAGGAAGAAAAGGGTGTTGATGATGATCGTTTCGAGGTTCTGCGACAAAGCGTCGTCGGTGCGCGCGAAGGTTCTGCAGATTTTGAGTCATTGTGCGCAGTCGTCGGATTTGGCGTTGAACGATTGTTTTTTGAGTTTGTTCGAGGACGAGGACGATTTTTTGGGGATTTTGAAGTTGAGGTATGACGATGATAAGGTTCATGTGAGGAAAGCGGCGTTGCAGGTGTTGGAGAGCGTCGTCAAGTTGGATAGGAGGTTTTTGACGAAGGAGAATTTGATCGAGTTGCAGATGAGGTGTTTGGATCCGGCGTTGATGGTGAGGAAGCAGATGGTTGTTAGTATTACGAATTTGATGGAGGCGTTTCCGGAGAATGGGCTCGTGCATGATGTGTGGGTGGAAGGTGAGTCAATTCCTTTGAGTTTGATGAAATTTGTGTGAAATTCAATAGAATTTGAAGGAATTTCAACAAAATTCAATGAATTTGAAGGGATTTCAACAAAATTCAAAGGATTTTAATGAATTTTATAAGAAATTCAATTGAATTTTAAGGGAATTTGAAATTTTTTTTATATAATTCACTTGATTTTGATGAAATTCAATGAAATTTTAATGCATGTTAAAGAAATTCAAAGGAATTCGATGAAATTTCAACAAAATTCAATGCAATTCTAAGGATTTTAATGAAATTTCAACAAATTTCAATTTAATTTTAAGGGAATTTTATGAAATTTCAACAAAATTCAATTTGATTAATTTTTTTGTTGATATTTTTCAGGTGTGTTGCCGTGTATGGTCGATCGTGAAACTTCGGTGCAAGAAAAATGTATGGAAGTTATGGAACTCGTTATTCTACAAAACATTGTTGCGTACGACAAATCGCTTTTCGCTTGCCACAAAATGGTCTGGAAAGTGCTCAACCTCATCTCGGAAAAGGGATCCGAAAGATTTCTTCACAGAGCCTGTCATCAGTGGGCCAAAAATGGAAAAATCAGGCAAAAAAAAAATCAATTTTTTTAATTTCCGAAAATTTTTCAAAAAATTTAAAATTTTACAAAATATTTTAGTTTTCTTTTTAAAAAAACAAAAAATTATCGAAAAAATTTTGAAAATTTCAAATAAATTTCAATTTTTTCGAAAAAATTTGAAAATTACAAATAAATTTCAAATTTTTTCGAAAAAAAAACTAAAATTTGTCGAAAAAATTTAAAATTTCAAATAAAATTTTTAAAAAATTGTGGAAAAAATGAAATTTTCAATTTTTTATGGAAAAAATTGAAATTTTAACCCTTTTTTGTACTTTACAGGCCTAACCTAATCACAGTTCTCCAAACCCACGTCCCGACAGAGAACGCGAGCGAAGTTTGGTTGCTTTTATCCGAAATAGCTCCAAACGTCGCGATAAAAGACGTCTCGTTGGTCTCGAAGTATTGGTTTCATCGAACCGAAGACAGTTCGGTCTCGGATTTGAATCGGATTTTGTTGATTTTGGGTCACTGCGTCAAATATTTGGACCACGAAGAGGCGGTTCGACTGCGAGATGAGTTGGAGTCCATTTTGATGCAGTTCACGTACCCCACGATTCTCGTTAGTGCCGCGTTGACGACCCTTAATCGAGTTTTGAATCGGCTGGCGCAGTCGGAGGGCGAAGCGAAGAAGTTGATGACGGCGTTTTCTATTAGTTTGTTGAAAGTAAATGAAGATTTTGTTGTTTTTATGTGTTTTGTTGAATGAATTTTGAGATTTTAGTGAATTTGTGGAGGATTTTTGGAATTTTTGTTGACGTTTTGATGAAAAATTCATTGAATTTCTTTGAATTTTGTTGAAATATCATTGAATTTAATTGAATTTTGTAATTTTTCAACAGAATTTCATTGAATTTTGTAATTTTTCAACAGAATTTCATTGAATTTTGTAATTTTTCAACAGAATTTCATTGAATTTTTGAAGTTTTACTCGAAATTTCATTGAATTTTTCAATATTTCTACAAAATTTCATTGAATTTTTGAATTTCATTGTTAATAATTCGAATATTTCTTTACAGAAATGTGACGAATTCCTCAGTGACGCCATTCTCCAGCAAAAGAACGGACCTTTACACCCAGAAACCGAAGACAAAATGATTTGCCATTTATTCACTCTTGGAGAACTCGCCTTAAATTGCCCAAGCAAAGTGCCTAAAAGAATCTTTCTCGTCGTCCAGAGCTTAATAACGACACCAATCATCACTTCTCATGGTTTGAATTACAATAAACCCCGTTATAACGAACTTTATTAAAAGGAAAACCTCGTTACAATGAATTTTTGATTTTTTTACTCAAAATTTATTGAATTATTGAATTTTTTATCAAATTTTCATTGAATTTTTGAATTGCTATCAAAATTTCATTGAATTTCAAAAAAGTTTTGAATTTTTATCAAAATTTCATTGAATTTCATCGAATTTTTGAATTTTTTATCAAAATTTCATTGAATTTCAACAAATTTTTGAATTTTTTATCAAAATTTACCTTTATTTTCATAATAACGACAAAACCTCATTACAACAAACTCGGATTACAATCCCAAGCATTTCGTTATAACGGGGTTCAACTACAAACACACAAAATCAAATTTTTCTAACCCTTTTTTCTATTTATTTATTTTTTCAAATTTAGACGCAGCAGCGTACGAAAACGCAACTCAGACTCAATCGCAACCAGAGTCGCAATCGCAACAACCAATCAAACGTTTTACCGGTTCGGAAATGTCGGTTCGAGTGCGCGCGCACGCTTTTGTCACTTTGGGCAAACTATGTCTGCAGAACGAACCCCTGGCAAAGAAATGCGCGCCCGCGCTCGCTCGCGAGTTGGAATTGTCCACGGAACCGACGATCCGAAATAACATCGTTATTATTATGGCCGATTTGTGTGTCAGGTTAATATCTTTTATTTGTGTTGGAATTTTTATTAATTTTTATTGATTTTGTGCAATTTGTGTAGAATTTGTTTGGATTTTATGAAATCAATGGAATTCATCAATTTCAATGAGAATTCCTTAAAATTCATGTCTTTTCTTGAGAATTCCATTCAAATTTATCAAATTCCATTAAAATTCTTTAAAAATTCATCAAAATTCGTCAATTTTCTTCAGAATTCCATTGAAATTCATCAAATTCCAATGAAATTCATCAAATTCCATAAAAATTTTACAACTTTTACCTTTTCCAGATACACCGCTCTCGTCGACCGCTACATGACCAACATCTCCGCCTGCCTCAAGGACCCTTCAACCACGGTCCGCCGCCACACCTTAATGCTCCTCACCAACCTCCTCCAAGAAGACTACATCAAATGGAAAGGCGCACTCTTCGTCCGCTTCATCTCTTCCCTCACAGACCCCGACCCGAAGATCCGCTCCCTCGCCGAATACTCCCTCATCCACATCCTCCACCACCGATACCCCCACATGTTCTACAACCACTTCGTCGAGTGCATCTTCCACTTCCACAACTACGCGCATCACGTGACCTCCTACAACAACGCGGACAAAACTCGACTTTTTGAGCTGAAAAACGAGGAAAAACGACTCAAACTTTACTCTTTCATGCTCGACAACATGTCGGACGACCACCGGTTCCAGATAACGGCCAAAGTCGTTCAAGACATTTTGGGAGGGATCGTCGACGGGGTCCTCCCGCTCGACGAGAAGAGCAGCGAGATCGTGCGAGACGCTTTGAAGATTTTAGCGTGCGACGAGATCAAATTGAGTTCGCTCCGCGCGTGCGCACAAGACGATTTGGACGAAGGGGATTTGGCGGCGGCCGTGGTCGTGACGGCGAAGAAGACGATCGTGAGTCACGTGGTCAAGAGGAACGTGATGGAGAACGTGGTGCCGATCGTGATTGCGTTGAAACACAAATTGGAGGACCGGAAGTCGGTTTTGTTGAAGGATTTGATGGTTTTTTTGAAGGAACTCATGAAAGATTATAAAAACGAGATCAAGGACGTGTTGAGTGCGGATAAAGGGTTGGCGAAGGAGATAGAGTTCGATTTGAGGAGGTTCGAGAGCGAGGAGAAGGAGGAGAAGAGGAAAAGTGCGGGGAAGGAGGAAGGGGGGGGTAGGACGCCGTTGAAGGTGCTGGAGAGCGTGAGGGGGTTGATCGAGAGAAGTTTTGGGGGGAGGAGGTTGAATTTGGACTCGAGTGTGGAGGAGGAGGAGGAGGAAAATGGGGGTAAAGAAGGGGATGTGGGGGTGGGGGGGAAAGAGGTGGTGGTGAGTTTGGAGAGGCTCCCGAAGGAGTTTTGTTCGCCGGTTGTCGATTTGAGCAAATTGAGTTTGGATGATGGTGGGGTTGGGGATAGAAGTGTGGGGGATAAAGGGGTGAGGAGGAATTTGTTGAGAGCGATTAGTACGCCGGATAAGACGATGGGGGATATTACGTTTAGGGGTGGGTTGAATGTGGGGGGAGGGGAGGGGATGCCGTCACCGATTGTGAATTTAGAGAGGTTGTCGAGTGGGGTGTTGAGGAGGTTAAAGTAATTTTTTTTTTAATGAAAAATTTTGAATTTTTTTGTTGTTTTTTTAACTATTAATGAAAGTGGGGGTTAAAAATTGTGTTTAATTAATTGATTTTTTGAATTTTGTAAACTGTAATATAATAATGTAATAAACTATAATAAATCATTTTTTTATATCAAATTTTATTGTTTTATTTAAATTATTTTACATCGGTTTATGGTGTTTTTTTGTGTAATGGAATTACAACGACGCTGTTTTTTGCTGTTTTGTTTCGCCACCAGCGACCGAGTCGATGTTCCTGTCCGGTTGCTGCTATTAGGAATTTGCCGTCGCTGCTGAACTGTAAGGCGTTGACGAAGCCGTTGATTGGGACGGTGAACCGTGGGGTTAGGGTTCTGAAGTTTGGTCCGCATTTCCAGAAACGGATGTGGCCGTCGTTTGAACCTGGAAATAGGAAATTTTGTTTTTTTTTTAAATTGAAGTTTGTTGAATTAAGTGAAAGTTTTGATTTTCTGTGTTGAATTTCATTGAATTCATTGAAATTTTTTCCAATTTTTTACGTTTCTTTGTTGAATTCATTGAAAATTTCACTGTATTCATTTAAATTGTTGACTTTCTCAACAAAATTCAATCAAATTCATCCAAATTTCACTTCCAAAAACCACAAAACCAACCTGACGCAACCAAATCAGTATTTTGCATCGCTGCGACGCAGATTATCCAATTCGGTTGATTATTATCCGGATCAATTCCATGCGCAGAATGAACCGAAACCGACGGTTTCTTCTTCAAAACTCCCCACAACGAGATTATCCTATAAAAAAAAAAAATTTTAGTCTCGATTTATCGATTTTTTTATATTTTTAACCCTTCGTCGCCACAGGAAATGAAATTTTCTTCGTTTATCAACCGAACGCATTCGATGTTCGACGAATGGCCGTTGAAAACCAATTGCAATTCTTCGACGACTTTCCAGATTCTGATTGTAATGTCGCGACCACCGGAAGTGATTGCTCTGTCTCGGATTAAGCTGTCGATTGATGTTACTATGTCTTGATGACCAAATCTGTAAAATGTAATGGTTACAGGTAAGTGACAGGAAATTTACACAAAAATTTGATTTTTTTAAATAAAATTTCAAACAAATTCAATAAAACTTGAATTTTTACGTATAAAATCCTCAAAAATTCGATTTTTTTGGCTCAAAGATCCAATAAAATCCACAAAATCCAAATCTCCACACAACAAAAACCAACAAAATTTAAATTTCCATCCAAAAACATCAAAATTTGATTATAAAAATTCCCAAAATGCAATTTTCCTTACAACGTCTCAACATAAGCCATTTCATCCAAATTCCATATCTTCACACTTCTATCGAACGAACAACTGAACATTTCATGACTGTCTTTCCGAAACGATAAACCCTGCAAAAAAAAACAAATAAATTAAAACAATTTTCATTTTTTAAACTCGAAACTGACCGAAACGGCATCTCGATGTCCCTTAAACGTGCGAATATGATCTAACGTCACTGGATTCCATATATTGATCATTTTATTACGACAACCCGACGCCTAGAAATGAATAAATTGAAATTTGATCCGATAAATTCTTCAAATTCTTTGATTTACCAGAAATTTGTTATCGGATGAAATTGCTAAACATAAAACGTGATCCGAGTGTCCTTTGTTGACTTCGTCGTTTTTTCTTAAACCTTTGATCACTTTTACTTTCTTTCCGGTTTCCAAATCCCCTAAAATAAATAAAAATAAAGAAAATTTAATAGAAATGTGATAATTTTGTTGAAAATTTACAAAAAATCGACTAAAATATGAAAAAATCGATCAAATTTGGTGAAAAATGTGAAAATTTTGATGAAAATTAAAAGAAAATCGATCAAATTCCAATCAAAATACAAAAAATCTCAAACTTTTCACCAAATTCCACACAAAACAACCAAAAAACTCTAAATTACACTTAATAATCGAACAATCCTTCGACGCTGAGTACGCAAATCGACAATCAGGTGCCAAAACCACACACGTCAACGGCAATTTATGTCCACTGAGCACTTTAACGTCTCCACAAACTTCATAATCATCCGCTACTTTCCTCTGCAGCCTCCCAGATCGTTCCAACTAAAAAAAACACAAAATTTCATAAATATCCTCAAAAATTCCACCAATTTCCTTCAAATTTACCACTTCCTCCTTCAACCGATGCGCTATAGCCGATTTATCGACTTCGTCCGTCTCCAATTTCTCTTTCTCTTCAATTTCTATCTGTTCTAAATACTTTTTAGTCAATCTGAGCTTTTTTTCTTGCGCCGTTTCTTCTTCTTCTTCGGACGAATATTTGCGTTTGTCGTCATCGACGTCGCTAAAACATCGAAAAATCGTTTTAAAAAATTCCGTGAATGAAAAATCGATTTTTTTACCTGTAATCTGAGTCGCTCGATATGTTTTCACTTAAATCTTGTTTTGGTTTCTTTAATTTTTGCTTGTTTGTTGATATTTCTTGCGTTTTCTGTAGGAATAAATGGATTATGAATTAATTTTTGATGTTTTTGTGTTTGAAATGTATTTTTTTACCCTTTTTCGCTTAAAGGCACCTAATTTGGAGGTTTTAACCAACCGGGCTTGAAACGATCGCTTCATAAGAGACATTTTGAAAGATTTTTGTACGATAATGTGTGAAACACGTTACCACGCCGCCATATTGGCCATGTGCATTAAGCGAGGTAACCGGAAAACGAGATTCAAACTAGTAATTTAAAACGCTAATATTCCCTTTATAAAAGCTATTTTAATTTAAAACAACACTAATATAATAAAAATAATTCATAAACAATCCAGTAATTTAATCCAAAAAACTAAAACGCTCATTTTCGTTTTCAATTACTAAATCACATTTTCCTTCGGATTCAACTGACAACGTCACAAGTTGTGACGTTGTCAGTTGAATCCTCAGTTTTGTCGTCTGCTACCATTGTGAGCAGACGCTTTTTCATCGCGGGTGAGAAAAATAACGGTAATTTTTGCTTACAATTGATTTTGAGGTTATTTTATTAATTTTATTTATACATTTTAGTC
>JAQIXT010001122.1:0-18634 GCA_034700445.1 Stenotaenia linearis | reverse complement strand
ATTTCAACTATTATAGTCTCTTATATACCATGAAAATAACTGTAGAAATTCTGCAGATTGGCCAAAAAAATGTAGATAATCTAGACATTTTTAGAGATTGGCCATATTTGGCTACATTTGCCTTATACATTGGCATCAACGCAATGAAAAACTGACTTTGTATTAGCATGCACAAAAAATATTTAGTCAAATGTCACATCTGGCCTAATCTGGTCCGATAAAACGTACATGCAGACATATATTTGTATTTATTTCATAGTTGGGCCAGAGCTGGTGTTTCCATAAATATTTCAAACATACTTTATTTACTTTCTCTGAACTTACAAAATCTTCTTAATAATCCATCGTAATAACAACTTTTATCCTCTCGTGCTAGCTTGTGATTACCGTTGTTGCGATCTTTACAAAGTGCATTGTAATTGATTGCATTCTACATTTGCATACCATCAAATTCCTTATTCTTGCATCGAATTTACTTCGTTCTAATAACTGTTTTTCACTCCACATGCGTCATTTCCTCTCATAACGATGTTATTTGCAGATTGAAATGAAAATCTCGAGTAACCATCCGTTTTTCTTACATGTACTTATATTCACGAGTCCTGCTCGCTTTCTAAAGTAACTTTATAATTTATACCATCATATGAAATTACATGTTTACAACTTTTTCATTTCGAGTTTTGAAAATCCCCTGCGGCTGTGAAAAGAACCAATCAAAAGAAAATCAGAATAAGAAAAATGAATAAATAACAATTTCAGTTTTAAATTTTGCGTATGAGATGCGCAATAATGTTCGTGTAAGTAGAAAATAAGTACTGGGAATGAGACGAAGACAGTTTTATTGCAGTTTTAATTAGCATTTGACCCACCTTTATTACTATACAATCCATTTTTCTCGAAAGAGGATGTAGAGGCAATTAAAATGCATCAGGTATGAAGAAGAGAAGAGTAAACAACGAATAATTTGAAGAAGCTTTACATGCATGAATCATGGATCCATGTACAACCCTGCGGAGAAATTTGCAGATGCTTTGAAAAGCATTTAAGTTCTTGCTAAATGGTGAACAACATTTTGTTCACTTGGACCGGTGCTAGTTATCCTGAGAGGGAGAAATAAATAGACAAGAAAAATTTGTTCAAACACGCCATTTGCAAAATGGGTTTTCTCCGCATTGCGTTGGTTTCACGCAATTTAATTTTCGGTAATGTTAGTTTGGAGTTTGTACTATTGTTTCCATTAATTTTGAGAAACTTTAGGTTTGGTTTGTTCGTTTGTTTTGTTTTCTCGGTCGAGGAAGAAATTTGATGTCAGTCCCATCGTTGTTATTGGATATAAACTTTAATTCAATTTGTGCCAATGGATAGCACAACTGGACAGAGATTGGGCTAATGATGTACGCCCATGGTTACGTTTTCATCATTGATCATTTGGAGTTGCTTTAAAAACGGATGGATTATTACGAAATTATAAATTTGTTATCGTAGAATGTTGATATTGATGGAAATTTGTGAGCGAGTACTCCGAGCGAATGACTTTTAATTTTACAAAGTAAATAAAGTGGGAAAATTATTTTTAAAAATTAAATTTTAAATATTACATTTGATAATTTATTATTCAATGTTTTTGTTACAATTGTTTAATTTATTTTAAAGTTATGCTGTGAATGTCGATTCTCAACTTGAATTAATCCATCTATAATTTCTTTGAAAAATGATTTTCATACAATCGTATGAAAATCATTTTCATACGAATTAATACGAATTTCATACGAATTTTCATTCAAAGTAATAAATATTTGAATTTTTTTTTTTTTTTTTTTGGTATCTTTTGCTGTAGTTAGATCAAGGTCTTGAATTACAAGACAAACCCGAGAACTATTATAACTTTATGTGGCTAATTCAATAATTTGAGACTTCCTTTTCACTTTTGTTGCTAAGGAAAATATTTCTTCCCAATATAATATTGCAACAAGACTCTTCGATAGCAATTGGAATTATTTCTCTTGAAAAAGGGATCATTGCACAATTATTGAGAAATCATTTACCCAGAATAGCAGAACCCGAACCAACTTTCTAAGAAGTTATCTTATCATAAATGACATGTTTTCTTCCGTTTCCAATCTTCTTACACATTATTATCTTCAAATAATGGCGATACATAAAGCAAACACAAGTTTATTTTGTCGATGCTAAGAAAAAAGAAGAGCGAATCAAATGACTCTCTGCACTGAGCCTTTAATCGTTGTTTTGATATTTTTATCTATTATTGTCTTTACTTTTCATCTTGTAATATTTATTGATCTTTACATTCCCCATAGAGTGGGGTAATATTTCAATCCCTTGAGGTTTTTTATTTTTTTGAAAACACAGCTGATTACGAAACTTTAAAGACCAAAACAGCTTCTCTAACTCATTTAATTACAAACTGGATTCTCAGTAATTTGCCGACAGACTAAAAAAGAGAAAAAGTGCTCGTTAGTTTCGTATTTTATGCTGTTTATTAGGGTTTTGTCGTTTTCCAAATGTAATTTTCCGGTCATTTTCCTTTATAATTTTAAGCGTACATTCGAGATGAATTTTTCATTAAGTTATTTTTTAAAATCCATTTTTACATTTTCCAAACAAACATTAACTTAGCCCTGTTTGCAGAATTTCTGAGTGTGTAAAGTGTCGGTTCCTTTTGACGATGTATAATTGATGGTAATGTAAACGGTGCAGCCATTCTGCACTGTTTTCGATTTAAAGTCGAATGTATAGGTGTTGATTTAGGTTCTATGAAAGTGAGATTTATTTCTTTTTTCTTTGTTTATTTACAGGTTAAAATTTTAGAACTGAATTTGGATCCGGACAAGAAGCTATTTATTATCACTTTCGTTATTTCTGGCTGTGTGGCCGGTGTTCTGATTGCCGTAGCACTTCTCTACATCATTCGACGTCATGCGAGGTCAAAAGAAAAGCTCCAAGCCCTCAGTCAACAAGATACAGAGCCCAGTCATGATTACCAGGTACGTGGTATTGCAAGATATGTTAATTTCTAATTACCATATTTAATTGATGCCGCTGAATACTTTTACGCGAGTAACTCGATATTTTGTGTTTAAATTTGTATTGGACTGGGTCAGGCTGATATATAGTTATTAATTAGGTGAGCATAGTTAGGTTTTCTTTGTTATTTGACCAGTTTCTGGGTTATGTCAACTGGCAATTTTGACCACAAATTCTGTACTGGTTTTAGTTTTATTCAATAGTCTATTAAAAGGATGCTGGGAAGGGAGCGCGACAGTTATTCAAGTTGTGGCATTTGTGCTGCATACTCCTATTGGTGATAACGATTTTTATTAGTAGTTAATTTAACTTGAAAGTAATTTGATTGAACAAATTTATGGTCTCTTTAAATTTCATTAGGAAGAATGGAGTCATCGTCTTGACCGAGCACAAATCACAACTAAAAGTGTTAATGATATTTCAATTACGTAATGTAGTTTGGAATTTCATTCACTTTCAGTCCAATGCATGCTCTTTTTGGTCAGAAGTGAAATTTATGACTCATGCTTCGGCAACTAATACATAAACATTCGGTTTGAGTTTGAAAAAATACGTTTTTTCTCTACAATTTGATTTCGTTGACTGATGTCTTTTGTTGCCAGTTTTAGCACAATTTTTGTTTCTGTTTTTACAAAACAAAGCTTTCTCGTCTTTGGTCCTCATTTGTTTACATTACTTGGTCTTCTGACCATTCAAAGGTTGTTACTTTGCTAATCTGCTTTCTGTTAAAGTTCTGCGTATCTAACATCTTCGGCTTGCCTGCTTAGCTCTTGTTCTTCGGGAACTGTGGTTGATTATAATCAGATGTGCATTTGCAGATTATTTGAGTAAAGTTGAATAACTTTACACCGAATTTATTATAATTAAAGTCTTTATTTGTTGTTATGAATAACAAGAAGGACTTCCTTACTTCCCGGAATTGCTAACTGTAATGTAAAAAAATAATTTCCTTTAAAAGTTCCGACTGCAAACTAATGTGGTGGTTTAACTGCTGTGGTGGAAGTCTACTTACAAGTACGTTGTTTCTACATTTCTCTCTTTTATCTTTGAAAAGACGCTTTCATCAAGATTCCAGGTACTACTTATTTGCCAAGGACTGCAGATATGATTTTTCCAGCTGAGAGATACTCGAGATATTTTTATTTTGATTATATTTTCTATTATATAGATGCTTGCAATTCTTCTGTTTCCATGGCTACTCTTTTTTTTTAGGTTTTAAAAAAAAGTTCTCTGTGGTGTTCTTTTGTGTCTTTTTACTGTCTGTTGCTTGGATTTTGGTAATTAGTTTCTTATACGGAAGACGTTTCCTTTCAAGTGGAATGATGTAGTTGCTATGCAACAAGTTTATTAAGTGACTTGGCAAGCAATTAAGCGAACTTGTCAGTTATTCGCAAGTGAGCAACAGCAGTGAGATGTTTGCGAGTAGGATTTGCTTTTATTCCACAATTGCAAGTTTATTTTGTGGTCGCAATTTCTTGCTGTTTTTTGTTTTGCTAGATTTTATGGTGAGCCAGTATTTAAACTGATACCAAGTATCCTTAATAATACCAATTTCACCCGAATTGAAATTTAAGAGACAATTTCAGGAAGACATTACACATGCAAATCAATGGCTCGTAATTCAAGTTATTACCTTGTAAGTGTATTAAACGGGTCATGAGATTTCAAACGAGTAAGCATGCAAATCCCGACTTGCATGCTAATTGATTATATTTTTTTTGAAAATCAAAGGATTAACATTCAAAATTCAAAATATATAGGTTATACTTTAATATAAGCTTATTATAAGTTAATAATTTAGTATGATTTGATGCATATGCGTGAGCTTCAGTAATTTTTTAAATTGCCTAAATTTTTGAAATTATATTTTAACGGAGGACTAAACAATCCCTTAGAGGTGAAACGTTCGTGATGTCTTCTCTAAGGATCAACTCTAGTGTAAGGGACAGTGTAAGGGAAGAGCTCCGCAAACACACAAATGTGTCACTATAGCTTCTTGACAATGCTAAGTTGCATTGCGGGCTTTCCTGCTGCAAGGGGCAGCCTAGATCCAATGCGGTTATCGCAGAATTATCGCTCAAGAAAAAATATCAGATTTACAAAAATTAATAATAATTGAAAAGAACTTTTTCAAAATTTACCGGAAAGCGTTCGTTTAAAAGCAAAACTGAAACGTGCATTGGTTCTTTACAACCAATTTAATTATTGTAAATTTTGTAAATCTTGACTTTCCTTACAATGCATCATGCTATGACATGTCTTTAATGACGAGGCTACAAATTTAAGTTACGAGGTTTTCTGGTTTTATGCAAATCTTAATTCAAATTCATGTCGGAATATAGCATCAAACCCGAACGGAAGTGTGTTAATTTAGTAACCTGGTATTCCGAGTGTGGTTTTATTAGTAATAAAAAACAACCGAGAGCAATAACTTTGTGCTGCGCCCAAAATAAAATAATTGATCGTTAATTTTTTTCATTCCTTTTCCCTACTGACGTAGAGAATACTGTAAAGCATTTAAAACGCTCCACCAATTCCCTCGTGAGTTTTTAAACGTAAACAAGCAAGCAGAGAGTAGAAATCCCCAAAGAAATACGAGGCAAAACTTTAGTTGGAAATAGGCAACTTCCTGTTTTTCTTATTCATTTACCAACTTTAAGATGGATATTCAGGCAAGATTGTTTCCATCTGCTACCGCTTAAGGGCACTGTTTCATTTTTCTCCTCTATTGAATTTTATTTTTGTCTTTTTTTGTATGTGTGTGAACAAGTTAATGTAATTGGACATTCCCAGTCGAGCATGAAATTTAATTGTGATCAGAATTCACCATACGGAACAAGGAAGGAAAAAAGTGCCAAAAAATCCTTAACACTAATATTCATATGTGGATGTTGATTCAAATCTAATTAACTGAGTTTTGAATTTTTCCCCCTTTTTTCTTTTTTTTTTAAAAGTTAAAGAAGGCATAGTTCAACTTTCAATTTTTTTTCTCCCTTTTTTCATTTTATTTTACTCAATTAAGTCAGTTCTGACTTTATTATACATTGATTTTCCAGTCTGTTTTAAGCTGAAAAATCCGAATGCTTAATCTATTTATGAGGCGTTAAATTGTAAGTATTTTTTAAATTACAGTTATTATGCTAACACTTCAACTCTTGTCATATTAAATGGCTGCATAAAGGTCATAGCATTTTGCCATTGGTGGTTGCAGGGTTAAAAGACGACCCTGCGTATGAAATATGAAACTTATGGAGATGCAGGAGAAAGCAAAGGCATAATTAGAAATCTGATCGTTGGGTCTTGCTTTGAGATTAATAAAGCTCGGCATCGTCTTACAAAGTCCCTTATTGCTTTTCTTTTAGATTCCACTGTTTCTCAGAGTTTTCTTTTCTTTTTTACGTTGTTATTGTGGAATTTTAATAATAAAAATACTTGGAAACTATTACGTGCAGGATGTAAATATGACTGCGTTGTTGTTGTTGGTGCTGTTGTTGTTTGCAGTCTTGAAACGAGAACTAGAAAATGTCTCTTGAGTTGAAGTTGAAGTTTGTCTGTTGCATACGACGTTGGAGATCATTTTTGTTGATGTAGAATGGATTTAGATTTTCAATTTTGTTTGATTTCTGGCATTGTCAGTTTTTATTGCTACAAGCGAGAGAAACGTTGGCACAAATAAGGAAAGTTTAGTTTAGTTGTTGTAATTGAAGCGAAAGGTTTTTTTGTAGCAGTAAAATTTTCAATTTGTAGTGTTGAGAAATACCCAAATTCAATTTTGTTCGTTTATTAACATCAAATTGACGACTTTTTTAAAAAAAAGAGTCATCTAAGATGTAAATTAGACGTAAATATGACGTTCAAAATGGACTTTAAAATAACGGGTGTCAATGAGACGTTAATTTGACGTCAATAAGTGGTATTTTTGTCAATTTCCTTTGAAGTCATAAAAAAAAATATTTTAAGAAGACAAAATGTGGTCCAAGAAAAAAATAGCATAAAAATAAAGTCATTTAGACGTGATATACCATTTCACAAAATTTCCAATTGGTCATTCTTGACTTGACTTTAACACTTGCCTACGAAATGATTGAAAATCAGTGACCTTTAATAATGGGATTGCTGATACTTTCTTTTTGAATCACCCGTTGGCTACTTCACGAATTTGATGTTCTTAAAAGCGCTGCTTAAATGTTTCCATTGTCTGAGAAAGAAAATTGAAACGAATCAACAAATCATTGATTTTATTCTATCCTTACGATTTCTTCCTTTTTCTTAATAATCACATCCCTTGAGTGTTCATTAATGTGTGGGTTTTCATTTTTTATTCGTGTAGTCTGCTTAAATTGAGGATTATATTCTTCCCGTAGTTTCAATAATACCACATGGTGAACCATCTTAAACTTGTTTTTGGCATCGGTAAAAATCAATAAAGCAATGTAGTTATTTTTATACAAGCTTGATTCTCTTTCTTCAAAAAATTGAAATGGGCTCAGGTTTACCAATTAATTTTTGAGGAAATTTGATGCAACGTTGTTCTTTTTTGCATTTGAGTTTTCGATTGATCACTTATTTTTTTTCTTGAAAAAATAACATTTTTATAATCTAAAATCATTTTAATACATCAATTACTCAGACTTTTTAGAGTATTGAAAAGAATATTAATTATAAATCCGACTTACAATTAACGTGGAATTTGTAAGTTCTAAGTTTTGTTTTCGCAAATTTTCTAGAACTAATGTTAGATTTTGGATCTCCGGAAATACTCAACTGATTGGATGAAGTATTGCTATGACTACAGTAAATTGAATTTAATAAAATTCGCTTTAAATTGTAGCAGGAGGATAGAAACAATTTGTTTTTCATTATTGTAATTGTATTATATTCAATAATCTTTCGCAGAACGTCCACGTAAACATTTTCCTTGAATTAAAAGTTGAAAATTATTCGGGTTTTCAATTTTGGATGGAGGTAAATGGATGTTTACCGATTCATTCATTAAAATTACAATGATGTAATAATGTTTACCGCAAACTACGAATGCGGCGTTTGTTGAAATGCAATCGTAGAAGTTTTCCGAACCACTGAAGACCAGTTGAGACCGCGATTGCAATTTCAAATGATTAATGTAGAAGATAGTGATATAATTACCAATTTCTATCCGAGATACTTATAAGATTATTTTTTATTACGGTTTTTTTCCTCAAGTTGTGCGTTTTGAGAAGATAATTTGAGAACAGGATCAGTTTCCGTGACAACTGTCACGTGTTGTCAGTTGCAGATGGATATGTATCACAATTGAATCAAGTTGCATCATTGGGAGACAAACGACTCAATTTAAAACATCTAAATTGGGTCAGAATAGACTTCGTTACGATATTTTTTTATACCACATTTGCTGATTTTTTCCCCCCACTTTGATGTAATTGTTGCGTTTGAATTAAGATTTCGATTTTTATCAAAAAATATTGAATTTTTTAGAAACAAAAACACTATTAATTTTTGAGTAAATGCAAACACTGGACTCGACCGATAAACCCCAGGGCAATGCATAACGAAAGACATAAAATATGTTGAAAATGAAAACTAATAAATTTTTCATCATTATATTAAAGGGTTTTTATAAATTCGATGCATTTTCTTTTGCTTTTTCATGGAAAGGATTTTTTTAAAATTCCCATTTACATATTTTGTATTAATTTTTTTTGGTAATGTTTTTTGCTAATAGAGACTTGGAAGTTTTGTTCGAGTAGAGGAAATGTCAAGGACCAAATTCAATTCTATAATTGTACTGAGGCAAAGCCGAAAAGGCTTTCTCCAGCTTTAAATTTTAATCAGTATGTGTGCAAAGGGTAATAGGGCTTGGAATATCGTGTAACTTGCTGACTAGAAACTCTTCTAGACCGTCTACAAGCTGGAAGTAAGGATTATACGCTATCAATATCTAGTTTTTTATTCAACTGACTTTAGATTTACTTAGGTTACATAATTTATAATGTAATTTAGTCGACGTTTGAGCAAATAAAATCTCCTCTCTTTGGTTTGTTTTATTTCTACGGTTTCAGTACTCGAGGGAATAAGAAGTATTTTTGTTTACATGTAACTTAATAAAAAAATGCATATACGTATTCGACGATTTGAATAACAAGAGTCGTTTTGTTTTTGAGGTATCGTGATCATATTGCTTTTTTTTGAAAAAAATGATAAGTAAAAAGTTAATGTTTCTTTCTTTCTTCTTTTTTTTTGGATTATTTAAAAAGAAATATAAAGTTATTTAAGCATATTTAAGCAAGTGAATTAGATAGGGGTGAAATTAGGGCGTTTCAATTAAGTTTTGTACAACTTTTAGCTTTAATGCGGGTCATTTAAAGATTTGTTCGCATGTTTGAAATTTTTAAATTTTTAAATTTTTAAAATTTATAAATTTGTGAATATTAGAAATGTTTTTGAACAAAATATTTATTAAAACTGGAATAAATTCGTCATGTTTCTGTCTTTTAAAAAATTTCCATTTTGAATACTGAGAATTTGTTTGAAAAAAATAAATTTGATTGGATATTTTTAAACATTAAATTATTTTTTTTATTGTTATTATAGGATTTATGTCGACAACGAATGGCCAACAAGAACAATGAGAAATCAGAAGCGATGCATGTGGCTCAAAGGGTTACAAGTTTATCCCGAGAGAGCGAAGCTTCGGTACGAAGCCCTTCAAGCCGTTCGAGCACATCGTCCTGGTAAGATGGCGCCTATAAAATTTAATTAGTTTGCTTGATGAATAAATTAAAGCTTTCAAGTTCGGGCTCGATTCGCATTGCAGCGGGTTTAATGGAAAACATTAAAATAGACATTTAAATTTTATGATGCAGATATTACATAGGAAATAGAAGTTTTGATATTAAAATTTAAATTTGTCTTACACTTAAAAGATGCTGTCATAATGTATAAACGCAATGGGGACGCTGAGTTTTAATTACGCGGGAATTATGTAGTAGGTTAAAAGTTCTCACTGGACTCCGAAGCTTTCAAGTGTTCGTTCGTCGTCGTATTATGTAAACCTTGGTAGCAAAACGTGATTTTTGGATAATTTTTACACTGAAATTTTATTTTACTGGTCAGATGTTGCTTTCAGCAGTCTTTGGTTGGTATTTTTTTAAAATCCAGGAAATACGTACTGGCATTGCTGGGCTGCTCTTTGCGGGTGCTCACACTTAGAAGCGTCATTTAGCTTTAATGTTGTTTTACGCCACATAAGGGTACACTGAACACTTATTTTTATGAGTGCTTGTAAATACCACTGGTGTACAGGTGCACCTTTCTTAAAGCTATTTTCAACGATCCAAAAGAAATTTACAGATTGTACAAAAAAGATTGAAACTTCTTCTGTTTAAGAAATATTTGAAGTGGCTAGACCCTTTGGACATCCAGGACACTGCCAAAAATCGGCACCCTCTTTTTCAATAATAATTCACGATAATTCATTTAGACGCGTTAAACACATAATTGAGAAATATCAGATTTAGACATTTCTGATAATTCTGATTGTTCTTCTCCTGATTGTGAAAGAATTAGACGTTTTTTATTGAGTAATTTTAAAGTTGAAATAGCTCTACTCTTAAAATAAAAAATATTTGTATTGGTCCAATCATCATAAATTGTCATCACTAATTGAAAATCGAATATTTCGAGTGGATAACGTTCAGAATTTCGGAATCAACACCACTTTGATAGATTTTAATTATTTATGTGGAACAAAAACCAATTGGATATAGTACCCATAGAAAATCCAATAGAATTCTTTGAGTCCCAATTATCAAAATTGGTTTCCAATTACGCGTTGTTCAAAATTCCAAAGAGAATCCAATAAAATTCCAATTACTTCCACCTATTATTTTTGGATTTACACTTGTTTTTGGTTTTGACAAAATCATCTCGACAAATTTGGGTCCTTTCAATTCATATAAACTCCGCATTTCGAGCAGTTTATACGCGTACAACCTTTTCCGCCCTCTAGACATTGTGTTATTGAATTCTTTCCCTCGTTCCGATCGTGATTTAACCTCTTTAAATATACGTTACAATTGCGAAAAAATAAAATAAAATTAACTTGACTTTGTAATTACTAAAGATAAATATTACCAACGATTTATGACTAATTCTAAGAACTGTTTTATGTTGATTTAAATGTTTTAAGTTGGAAAAATGGAGGAATTTCACTTTAAAGTTGAAATTTTGAATTTTTTCAGGAGTGAAGAGCCAGTCACATCTAATATGGATATCTCGACTGGACACATGGTTTTGGTAAGCAACATTGAAAAGTAAAATTTTTTTTCTTCAGTAATTGAAGTTAATCTATCACTGCTAGGATATAGTTGCTAAGGTAGTGCAGGGTCAGAGTATTGAAGATTTAGTATTAATTACACTCTGATTTAATTAATCTTGTTTCTATTGATTACAATTTTTATTTACTTTTTAGTTGTCCATAAAAACAACGGAGGTTAGAAAATAATTTTTATGAGTTTTGATTACGTTTTGAAACTTAAAGAGACTAACTAAAATTTAACAACTTGTAAAATTCTAAAAGGAGTTGCGAAGCATTCTTGCGATACATTTATTGAAAACATTTGTTTAGCATTTTTGTGCTTGTTTTCTCTGAATTAATTCAGACTACCAAGAAATTAACATCGTAATAATATCTTAGAATATTTTTTACTGTAAATTATTCGACAATATGTCAATATTATTGTTGATTTTAATTTCAAAATTTTTCAAAAATTTATTAATATATGAGAATTTATACTACAGGTGACATGTTAATCTTATTTTTTAATTTTACAGTCCTACATGGAAGATCACTTGAAAAACAAAGACAGATTAGAACAAGAATGGGTTGCACTGTGTGCGTACGAAGCCGAACCGTGTAACATGTCAGCTGCTAATTCGCCAGATAACATTAAAAAAAATAGGTACCCTGAAGTACTTCCATACGATCATTCTCGAGTAGTTCTTAATGATCTCACTAACATCAATGGAAGTGATTACATCAATGCCAGTACAATTGTGAGTCTAATTTCTAAATAAGCGGTAATTATGTTAAAAGTCATTTTCTCCCTCTCCAAGACTGACCATGATCCTCGAAATCCAGCCTACATCGCTACTCAAGGTCCATTACCGCACACTGCAGCCGATTTTTGGCAGGTAAAATATTACGCCGGTGTAATTATGCCGGATTAGGCGATCGTATTTGTGCTTGTTTTTTTTGGGGGTTTATTTAGCAGTTGTTACATTACGGCTAATTATTTTTCCGCGAATTTTTCCTGCAATCAATTTTATTTGCTGCCCGTGCAAATAAATGTGATTGAAAAATTGGACGAGTTGTGCAGATTTTATTGGATTAAGATCGTCGCCTGTTTAAAGGTATTAAATGTAATTGATTGCAAAAGAACAAATACGCGTTCAATTAGTAAAATTTGATGTGTTTGACAATTGCGGCAAATAAAATTTTAAGCTCGGGTTAATTAATTATAATTTGTTAATTGAGTGATTCGGAATTGCTAATTTGTTTTCAGCATTGTTCGTTGCATAGTTAAACATTTAGGAGGTTTTAAAAGGTTTTTTCGTATTGAATTTTTAATATTTTCTATTGGGATTTCACATTTGGTGGAATGTTAATACAGAGCACCGAGCCAAGGAATTGCTGTCGAAAAGTACATTAAAGGATATTTTCTTTGTATTTCTTTATCTGATTAGTTGGTGTGGGAACAAGGAAGTGTGGTCGTCGTAACATTAACCCGATTGGTGGAAAATGGCATCGCAATGTGCCATCGTTATTGGCCAGAAGAAGGCAGCGAACTTTATCATATTTACGAGGTAAAACCAAATGAAAATAAACAAACTACTTAATATTTAAATTTTTGCGAATGAAAATCAAAAGCGTATAAAATATTTTAAATTTCCCTTTACAGAAATTAAGTTTATTCATTTAAAGCATTAAATACTAAAATAATAAGTTTGAAATTAACTAGTAACAGCCATCACACCCCATAAAATGACTTAGAAAACCTATAATAATAATAAAAATTGCTAGCAGACTGCAAAGTCCTTGTTTGTGCAATGAAACAATTGCAGCCTTCGAATAAAAAATAATTTAAAAACTCGACAGACCAACAAATGATGGTACACTCCCATGCGAAAACTAATAACTATTGACCGTTGAGCCTTTCAACAAAATGGTATAATTTTAAAGAAAGCATGGAGCTTGAAATACCTCAGCACGCACTGACTCCATTTCTTGCAATTGCGTTCGTTTTATTACCAAAACTTTCAGCAAACTTAACTAAACATTTAAAAGCTAAATGCGCATTTGTTTAGATTTTCTCTACAAATTTTGCAATCCTACTCATTTATTTTATTTTTTTAAATTTAATTAAAGGTTCACCTTGTGTCTGAACATATTTGGTGTGATGATTATTTAGTTCGAAGTTTTTATTTGAAAAATTTCAAAACGGGAGAAACGCGGACTGTTACCCAATTTCATTTCCTATCGTGGCCTGAAAATGGTGTTCCCGTTTCTATTAAGGCTCTTTTGGATTTCCGTAGGTAAGAAACTGATTTTTTAATCAATTCCTTGAAATTTTGATTATAAATCATTAAATTATTACGCGCTGTTGTTTAATAATTAAGAAAATAATTATAAGAAATAACCGCCGGTGTCAGTAGTCATCTCTGAAATAATAACTCAAAGATAATCTTATTTTTTGAATTCTTTTAAAGATGATTTCGAACGGAGAATTTAAAAAAAAAATTAAAACATTTTTTATAAATCCTCTAATCCAAATCCTGATTAACATCCTTCATTCAAACACTCGCTCATTCACTCCATAACACTTAAAATTAACAAAAAAAAATTCAAAAAATTTAAAAATGTTGATCAACTTTTTCATTCTTCTATCCTGGCTTCAAGAAGATGGAGAAATTTAATTGAAGGGTGAACTGAGTTTTGTCTCCTTTCCTCACCCTTGTTTAGAAAAATTAACAAAATAATAAAATTTCCTGTCATCCACCCGAGTTTTGTTCTGTCATCATTTTTGTGATTTTTGCAATTGTGTTTACAACCAAATTGCATAGTCACAAAAGTGATGGGAGAGCCTCGGACCCAGCTGCTAACGATTAACACCACTTTAGACCTATCTGCTACTGCTACTGCTACTGCTGCTGCTGCTGCCTGGCTGTTGTTGCTAAAAATGTGCTACCATCTCCAGTTTGTTACTTTGATCTTACGATTAATTACACAGCACACTCTAATTTTGATCATGCAACATTTCATTTCCTTCTTTTCTCAACACCTGCTCTGTTTTCTTTGTCTTTTGCAATTATTTGCTCTTTTTATTTTGAGATGACTGACACATTGAGAGCATCATTTCTTTAAAATGTACGTTGTAGGACGTATGTAATGAAAAAACACGATTTTTTCACGCTTGCCTTATCAACTTGAAGTACAAATGAATAATGTGTGTTTAAATTTTGGGGCAAAGGGTTTTTATTTTGCTCAAAATTTAGTTTTTGAATTATTGGCAAACACGTACAGTGAAATTAATGATTTTCGGTTGTATCACACACATTTCTCGATCGTACTAATCTTTATATAAATATTCCACACACCTAAAATTTTGTTTTCTCTTAATTTTTCAAGATCTGTATATTGCGGGTTAAGCTTTTGTACCGGTAAAGCATCGATTTTGGTGCCTGAACAAACATGAAACGAGATCTTTCTGCAATTTTTCCAATTTTTTTTTGTTGAAATTTTGTATCGTATTTTTCTCCTTTTGTTTGTCTTTAATTTAATCTGTTTCTGAAAACACCTCGAAGGAATAATGCAGGTGCAGAATCGAATAGATGGTACCTGAGCTCTCAATAAATATGTTTTTTTTCCTTTAAGTTTAAGGTCACGAAATTTAAAAAAAAAAATTTAATAATTCCTTTTTCTTGTTTCGCTTTTTCTTCACAGGAAAGTAAACAAATCGTATCGTGGTCGATCGTGTCCAATTGTAGTTCACTGCAGGTAATTTTTAAGTTGCAATTGCTTTTTGCATACATTAAAACTTCTTTTAATGATTGACAGTGACGGTTCTGGTCGCACTGGAACTTACTGCTTAATAGATATGGTACTTAATCGAATGGCAAAAGGTGATTATAGATTAGTATTTAAGTAGACATTTCTAGAAAGCGAAATTGCAAGACGTAGTTTAGTTGTTGCACTAGAACGACATCGAGCGTCACGACCAATATCAGAAGGAAAAATTTAATTTTCCGAAAAATGCTTTTAACTCTGAAACGAAGAGGTTTGGCCACCAGGGATTAAAAGCAAAACTTATCTGTCCGCTTTCAACTTCAATTACACGAAGTGATTGCAGTTCAACAGAGAGTTTTCTTCTCAGTTTTTGTGCGCACAAAATGACAATTTCATTACATTTATTTTCTGCTCAATTCTCTTGATCGGTGGGAATGGATCGCGTTTGTCATTCTAGTGTGACATTCTGTAGCGGTAATTTTTAATTTTCCGTTGTGATTTTGAATCGTTTTCTCAACTATCAGTTTAATTCGTCAAGGAAGAAATTAGAAATAAAATCATACAAATCAATTTTGCGCGAGCGCCACAGAGAAAACTGATTCGCGTTGAATTTAGAGATTTTGAAGATGATATACAATTTTGTTAAAGTCTGATTGTATCGATATAGGTGCTAAGGAAATTGATATAGCAGCAACACTTGAACATATCAGGGATCAGAGACCATATATGGTGAAAACCAAGGTACATCTTAATATAATTTTAACATTAATAATTTTAACACGACGTTAAATCTTTTTATCCGAACAGGGACAGTTCGAATTCGTACTTATGGCTGTAGCGGAAGAAGTACATGCTATTTTAAAGGCTTTGCCACAGTAACAGGCGTCAACGAAAAATAATTGAAGTATAATTATACAAGTATATACAAAAAAGTTGAAGTGGGTGTTTAGAAATATATATTACAGAAAAAATTAAGGTTTAATTCTTTGAAAACTCTTTTGAAACATATTAATAGATGTATGTACGAAATTTCTCGATTTACTTTTCACCATGACCAAAAAGACAGTAACAGGGTCCTCATTTTTTTTATGTTCGTCATAGAATTCCAGTGCAGCCATTTACAAAGTGATTAAAGAAAGTAAAACATATAGAGGGGAAAGAAATTGATGTTGTGATAAAAGTAGACATGTTGATGTAGATATTTAATATTTAAATATTATTTAATCTATTATTGTTATTAATGATTGATAGTTTATTACTCACACCGTCAAGCGCTACATTT
This sequence comes from Stenotaenia linearis, assembly GCA_034700445.1. Lineage (NCBI taxonomy): Eukaryota > Metazoa > Arthropoda > Chilopoda > Geophilomorpha > Geophilidae > Stenotaenia > Stenotaenia linearis. The sequence continues at coordinate 2,243 of JAQIXT010001122.1, read as the reverse complement.
TAACCAAAGAGATCGCGAGCGATCTGTTTAGAAGAATTTATTTCGAAATTGAGGGATTTTCTAATAATTGGTAAAAAAAACAATGCAAATTTTTGGCCTCCATTATTATGAAATTATGGCGGGTCAATACGTGTCAGGTACATGTAAAAAGTATTACATTTATTAAATGTCCGTACATGACTTAAAAAATGAAACACTTTTTTCACGCGTACAAAGTATTTAATTTAATCTTTACATTGGTTCTTTATTAAGTGGATGTAACGTTGTTATGAAATCGCTGGACGGTGCGAAATTCAGAAAACAATTATGTATAGTTTGCTGCTTTTGGCTTGTACGTTTTTTGTCTGTACGAATTATATATCATTACATAATACATATTACAATTATATTGCGTATCATTTAAATTACTCATGCAAAATCCGTCTATCGAGAGTTTTAGTGCTTTTTCCGAAATTCAAAATTCAAATTGGAACGTAACATTAATTAAATTTGCATAATTGAACGTTTCGTTTATGTAAAACAGCACAGTAAGTATGGTTAAAACTGCGTGCAGCAAAGCTTTTGTAATAAGCTTTTACAAGATACGATGATCTCAGCCTAATTTGCTTTGCTTGCTGCTTAGAATGTGTTCATATTGTGCCTATGCACTGTCTTTTTATGTAATATATTTTTGGATTTTGTTTTTATTCTTTCTAGACGTTTTATAGTCCAATTATAATCAGCTACACCAATGCCACCGCTTTTTCTGTTTGTAATTTCATAGATCCTTTTTTGTTTTTATTATTTCATAAAATAACCGAAAGAGAAGAACGTTTTTCATTCTATATAAATCATTATTTTTTACTGAGTTTGGTAAATAATTTAATTCAAATATTTAAAAAGAGCATATTTTAAATACCAAATATATTTATTTACACTATATTTATTATTATATTAATTTTTAAATTTCTCCCTCATTTTTTTCACTCCTTTCCATGTGAAAGATTGGGATGAAATGAAAGGATTTAGTTAAAGGCACGTCATATGTTACTTAAAATTTATTGGCTGTAAAGAAATGTGTCTAACTAGTGTAGTGTAAATGTCACGTGCAGGTGAAATGAGAAACGATTTATTTATTGCTGAATATTCAAAAGCATTTTATTTGAATGACAATCTGATGTGCGATATTTATTTTCTTCAGTTTATATTTATTTAAAAATTAATTTTAAAATGGGTCACAAGATTTTTTTCTTTTTCTTGGTAAGTTCAAGATAAATGTCATCCGAGTTACGTTTGCTATGGAAATCGTATTCGATTGAAATAGTATGAGTTAAAAAGAATGTTTCATTAGATTAATTATGTATTTTGTAAATAATGAAGTTTTGTCTTCGTGTAATTCTTCCGAAATGGAACAAAATAATGCAAACCGAATCCTTTTCTGTATGAATTTTATTGAATTTTATCTGATATAATGAGCAAAAATAAGAACATCTATTTTGACATAATTGTTACAAACACTACTGTCTTTTAAACTAACCTATAGAAAACGAAACCTGTAATTTATTGTGTAAGCTTAAGATTAAATATATGTCTGAGAATTAACAAAAAAAAATTTTGTGCACGGCTTTACATTTCTAAAAAAGAATATCTAATCTTTATCACGTTTGAATTCCGCGGATTTTTAACCGCGATATCTCGTGTCAGGATGAGAATCTACCGCCATTTTATTAGTTTATGCGGGCAAAGAGCACTGCTCACGTGTCGACGATACCGAGGGAAGTTTTTGCCACAGAAAGTAGAGAAACCACTCCTAAATTTATTACCAATGGCTGAGAATGAAGCAAAAATTTTGTCTGGAACAGAATTAGCTAAGTATGAAAAAAAAATTAATTGTATCAAAATGAAACTTAAAAAGTTAATTTTTTTTAAATAGAGAAATTAAAGCTCGACTAACGGAAGAAGTTAAACAATTGAGCGAATTAAACAAAGGTTTTGCACCTGGGTTAGCTATTGTGCAGGTATCAAAAGATAACAATGGGTGGTATGATTAAAACTGAGCAAAAGCTCCAACTTGTTATCATCTAATACTTTAAATTAAGCTTTAATGCTAATTATTTGATTATTTTAAATTATTTTGAATTCATTTTTAAAGTTTTGGCTTAAAATATAAGTAATATTGAAAAAATGAACACATGTCGCATCTAATTTCAGTAGTAAATGCTTCAAATTTTTCAAGCAATTGATAAACCAGCTCTAAAAATTTT
>JAQIXT010001121.1:0-18640 GCA_034700445.1 Stenotaenia linearis | reverse complement strand
TAATTCAAAACCATTGTTTCACTTTGCATGTTGGTAAATTAGTAGCTTGGTACCAAGTTTTCGCTAAGTCTCTAATTTTATCAAAAAAAAACCCCAAATTATCAAAAAAATCGAATTATTTTAACGAGAATTCGATTTTTCCTTTCATTTTCTAAAAAATTTTTTTTTTTTAAATTACCTTCCCATTCCGTTGTATTAGTAGTAGTATTGGCATTACTGGTACTATTGAACAGATTGTCCAAATCAGCAAGGGCGGCATATTTATCTTGAGCTGGAGCTGACGCAATCGCACTGGATTGCTGTAAACTACTCGCAGTGGACGTCGTAGCAGAACTCACAACCCCTAAAGATCCAGACGAAGTTGTTTGTGCCATCCCAGACATCGCAAAATTAGCAAACTGACTGCTCGCACTGGCCGTGCTCATGGGAGTCCCTCCAACCGACGGTGGGCTGCTCATAGTTCCTGCAAAAACACAGTCGGATTTCCTTTCTAAATCTGACATCGATTGACAGCTGGATCTCGTTTCGCTGATGTGTGCCAACTGTGAATCGAATTTTGACAACGAATTCGGCGGTGGAGGGAACGAGTCGTCGAACGACTGCCACGTTTTCGGTAAATTCGGTCGAGGGAAGGAAAGAGAGTGAGCGTTTCTGAGTGACGACTTCGGGTGAGGTCTTTTCAGGATGAAGGAATTTTGGGACGGATTATGCAACGAGATTTGTGTAAGGCTTGAGGAGTGTGACTGAGTTCTGGGTAAGGAATCGGCAACTAAAAATGAAAAAAAGAAATAGAAAAACAGAAAAATTGAAGAAAGCGGGAGAGAAAGCGATAGAGAAGGAATTGTGGATGCGGTCAGTCATGAGGTATGTATTCGTTAGTTCAAAATTCAATTCAAAACAGCTGCACAGTCATGCGGAACGGTCATGTGAGCGTCGATTGTGTTGAAATAAGCAACAGGGAAAAATCCCATAAATTATAATCAACGCTCAACAAATAGAAAAACACGTGCAAAATATTTTTAAAAATATTTTTCATATTTTGTTAGAATTAGTTATCTAACTTCTAACTTCATTTTCACAAACTTTATCTTTTTTACCGGAAGAATTGAAGTTTTCAAAATTGGCAAAATTCGCTGATTGACCTTTAAATTAAAAAAAATTTAAAAGAAAATTTTTACAAAAAAATTTCGAACAAATACCCGAAGAATTGTTAGCACTCGCAAACGGATCACCGGAAAATTCGCTGAAGAGATCTAAGGACGGACGTTGCGTATTATTCTGTTGACTACTCGATAAACCAGGATTCGATACCGACGTTGCAAGTGTCCTGTTATGTCCCGTCTTAAAATTACAACAACAAAAAATTAAAAAATCATTCAAACCAAAGTAATTTTCAATTTCATAAATAACACCTGATTATTTTGCACTACTAACGGCTTCACTGCATAATTCACTAGCGCTGTCAAAGGCTTCACTTCTGGAACAGGTGTTGTCGGTGTGCTGGCAGCAGGTGAGGAAACAACCTGGTTTTTAGGTAACATGCTCGGATCGACGTACCACCGTTTCCTTTCGTATTTCTGTATCATGAAATCTTTGATACGTTGCTCGTCCTTTGATTCCGGTTCTACTATGCCCCGTGAGTCATGCGTACCAAGCCACACCCGTCGGCAATACTTGAAAAACAATAAAACAAATTTACAAATCGCGAAATGAAATAATTAACAACTCATTTACCTCGTTTCCTTTGCTTCGTATAAACTCAATTTCTTCGGGTGTGAAACTCGTCATCGATATCGACTTGACCCGATACGGTGGATTCAAACCGCGTCTGGAACGAAATTAATATTCAAATTACGGTTTTGCAATTAAATTAATTGTTTTTTAGTACAAAAATGTGTTATATTAATTTTTAGCCTAATTAATAACTCGTTAATGCAGCGATCGGATTATATAATCTCCGCGATGAAGCAATCGTGAAATAATCTTTACAATTACATCCATTTAAAGATTCTTGTCAGTTCGTTATTATCACACTTTCATTCATCATTAGTCGATATTTGACTTTTTATATTTTTATTCCTCGTTTTTTCTGCTTCCACGTCGCATCGTGACCGCAACCTCGACGTTGGACGCTCTAAATAAATAAATTCGGCCATTTACTTTGAGCAATTTCTGTTTTGCTAAATTAAAAGAGTGAACGGAAGCTGTTAAGTGGCAGTTGGCTTATTCGCCCTCAAATCCGTCGATGGGAAATTTATCTTACGGAGGGTTTGCTTCTACATAGGCCTAGTGTGAATTATCAAATTTAAGACTCACAACATCCCACTGCACGATGTACAGACAAAAGAACCAATGGTCATGTTAATATAGGTGGGTCCGCGTTGATGGCAGTCGAAACATTGTTTATTATGAGGCTGTGAACCCAATTCTCGGAGGATTTTAAGGTGCTTCTCATCTTGTCGCCTCTTGTTGGCCGCCATTTTGCCCTCTTAATAGGGTTGGTGGTTTGTCAATTGGTTATCGAGAATTTAAATTAAGTTTTAATTTTTGCTGTAAACGTTTTTAAAATGTTTGAAAAAATTGTGAACGTATTATTTAAAAATATTGGTGTGTGGTTTTGGGATTTTAGTTTCGCGAATAGCTGTAATTTAAAGGTCAAGAGAGAACTTAGATGACGTCATCAATTATGCTAAACGTGCGAAAACAAGGGCAAAAAATGATGTTTACAAAGTTAATGTGGATTTTTACTACTCCGGGTCAGCACTGTGACATTAATAACATTGTTTTCTCCCCAGATGACAGCAGAATAACCCGAATTTGCGACGTATCTGAAGGAGGAATATTTTTGGATTTATCGGTCCGCGGTTTATTTTAATTGTTATTGTCTCGTGAAGATATTTGAAACCAATCATGATACCGCTGCGTAAAATCCTAGGTTTTAACATTCATGGAAATCGTGCGGCAAATGTGGAACGATTATTGTCATGTAGGTAAGGTCAAGTAGACGTGGATCGGAATTCTCAAATCTTTGACCTCATTCATTCAATTAGAAAGATTAAAATCACATTTGAATGATTGATGAAAATTCCATGCAAAATGGTACAAATTGTAGAAATATTAAATATAATGAAATTTTATACATTATTTTATTTATTACATGATGATTTATTTTTAGATTTTACGCGTCTTCCATGCCAAAAGAACAGCAAGCGCCGAAGAAAAAGGAAATCCCAAAGAATAAAGTTGAATCGAAGTCGTTTATGATGAATATGTTCACGGGAACGTTGCAAACGGAACAGGTTTTTCCATTTCCGGACGGTACGTTGCGAGTAAATAACAATTTTTTGAATTTTTGAAATTGAAAATTGTAATTTTTTGAATTTTTTCGTAAATAGTTTTAAACGAAGATCAAAAAGGAACGCTGAACATGATAATTGGACCGACTGAAAAGTTTTTCCAGGTCAGTTGAGTTTATTTGAATTTATTTGAATTGTTGTTTTGAATTTTGTATGTAGGAAGCGAATGATCCGTTTAAAAATGACGCGAACGAAGGTTGCGACGAGAAAACGACGCAAGGATTACGAGAACTCGGGGCTTTTGGTTTACAAGTCCCAACCGAACTTAATGGTGTTGGGTTGAATAATACGCAATATGCGAGAATGGTCGAGATTGTTGGAGCGAGTGATTTAGGAGTTGGAATTTTCCTCGGGGCTCATCAGGTTTGATTTTTAAATTTTTTTTTTTTTAAATTTTTCTGATAAATTTGTTTTAGTCTATCGGGTTTAAAGGAATTCTGTTGTTCGGAACCGATGCGCAGAAGAAGAAATATTTACCGAAATGTGCTACTGGGGAGCATTTTGCCGCGTTTTGTCTCACCGAGCCGTCGAGTGGGTCGGACGCGAACGTAAGTTGGAATTGATGTAAAGTTTTGAGTTTTTTAAAAAAAATTAATATTTTTTTTATAGTCAATCAAAAGTAGGGCTGTGTTGTCTCCCGATGGAAAACATTATGTTTTGAATGGAAGTAAAATTTGGATCAGTAATGGCGGAATCGCTGAAGTTTTTACTGTTTTTGCACAAGTGAGAAATTTGAAATTTTGTTGTTTAATGTGTTTTAATGAGAATAAATAATTTTGTTTTAGACACCTGTAAAAGACGCCGCAGGAAGAGAAAGTGATAAAATTACCGCTTTTATCGTGGAAAGGTCGTTCGGTGGAGTTAAATCTGGTCCACCGGAAAAGAAGATGGGAATTAAGGCTTCTAATACAACGGAACTTTATTTTGAGGATTGTAAAATACCTGTGGAAAATGTTTTGGGGCAACCAGGTGAAGGATTTAAAGTAAGACGATAATTTTTTTAAAATTTTTGACAATTTTTGTACATTTTAAATTTTTTTTTAAATTTTCAAAATTTTTTTAAATATTGTTTTGTGAATTTTGAATAATTTACGACAATTTTTCGCAGGTTGCCATGAATATTTTGAATAACGGCCGTTTCGGAATGGCTGCTGCATTATCAGGAACGATGAAAGCTTGCATCAGCAAAGCTGTCGAACACGCGACAACACGCACACAATTTGGTCAGAAAATTGAAAATTATGGAACGATACAAGAGAAAATTGCTCGAATGGTCATGTTACATTACGTCACTGAGGTATTACATTAATATCCAATAATTTAATCGAATTTAACTTTTTTTTTCTCTCTTTTAATTTAAAATAGTCAATGGCATTCATGGTTTCGAGCAACATGGACCGCGGGTCGGTCGACTTTCAACTAGAAGCTGCGATCAGTAAAGTATTCGGTTCGGAGGCGGCTTGGTTCGTTGCAGATGAAGCGATTCAAATATTGGCAGGAATGGGTTTCATGAAGGAAGCCGGATTGGAACGAGTGATGAGAGATTTACGAATTTTCCGAATTTTTGAAGGCACCAACGACATTTTGCGATTATTCGTAGTTCTCACTGGTAAAATTAAAAAAAAAAAATATTTGAATAAATTAATCGATTATATTTATATTTATTTTTAAAGGTATTCAAAACGCTGGTGGACATTTAAAAGAGCTTCAAAAAGCGCTCCAGAATCCAGCCTCGAATTTGGGCGTCATTTTGGACGCAGGTGCCAAACGTGCGTGGAGAATGGTGGGATTATCCAGCGCACCTTCACTGTCTGGTCATGTACATCCAAATTTGTCGGACGTTGGAAATTTGGCGTCAAAATCGATCGAACTGTTCGGTGCGTCCGTCGAAAGCACTTTAATCAAATTGGGCAAAAAAGTTGTCGGTAAGAATTTTAAAAATTAAAAAATTTCACTTTTAACAATTTTTTCTTTATTTTAGACGAACAGTTTTTACTTAACCGACTAGCCAACGCTGGAATTGATATTTATAGTATGATTGTAGTCTTGTCTCGAGCCACTCGCGCCTTAAACGAGAAATCAAGCACAGCTGCGCACGAAGAAAAAATTACTCGAGTTTGGTGCAACGAGGTATTTTTGTTATTATTTGAAAATTTCAAATTTTTAATTAATTTACCCAATTTTAGGCATACAGACGTGTAGTCACGAACTTAGAAGCGGTTAGCTCGAGAGAAAATCAGGAAAATTGTGCGGCCATGAAGCAGATTTCAATTGAAGTTTGTCAAAATGGCGGCGTTTGCAGTCAACATCCGCTTCGTCTCTGAATTTACATACGAAATTCGCTTCTATAATTATGTAAATTAATTGCTGCATTGAGGGAGCATCGATGAAATGAATGTAATAAGAAACACGGAAGTGTAGTAAATAAATATTGTATTAACTGCACTAGTTCGCTAGTATATACATGTCAATAAATTTTAGAAATAAATAAGAGCGCTTTGTTTATTTTTATTGTTATCACCGTGTGACACTACTTGTTCTTTTCTTAAATAAAAAAGTCGTTAAGTTTGTCCTAGGTTTGTGACAGGTTTTGGAATGTTGTTGTTCTTGTTTATCTTATACTCGAACGTATACTTCACAAAGTAAATCGATATTAAGTTCATTATATTTTAATTTTAAAGTTGTTTTGGTTTTTTAAGTGGTAAATCCATTTTACTCAGGACTCCCGAGGATTCTAAACCATCAATTGTTTATCATCCGTGCTTTCCTGATTTATTTGTTTACATGAAGTAAGTTATTTACGAAGAAATATGAATAATTCATTAAAGTGCATCGCTTTCAGCAAACACGTTTATGTAGGGAAAAATGTAACTAGCGGCAAAAATATAAATCCATTGCACATCAACGAATCGCTTCTAAAGGTAATTTAATTTTCTTTTTTTTCCCGATTCTCATTATAAGATTTTCTTTTTTCAAAGTTGTTTCCTGATAAAACTGAGGCTGTAGTGTCAGCAGCAAAGTTTTTACGCGATGACAACGTAGTTTTTATTGTCAATAACAAATTGGCTATTTACAACATGAAACATAAATCATTCAAGTTCGTTGGACTAAGTAATTAATCATCAGAAAATCAATCCAGGAATTATTCCAAAAAAAATTTTTTTTTCAGAAAACAAGCAACGGTTTGATTCACTGTCAACTTACGTTTGTTGCAATGCATCTGCAGTTTGGTGTCAAAAATATTCTTGTATTCTATCCGCATATCGATTTAATTCAATTACAACAGACGAAGACATCATATTCTCTTCAAATTGCTCAGTAAACAACATGCAGTTTCTTCGACTTAATTTGGTAAACTCAAAATTAAATTTTAATTTTACTTTCAAATTAATTTTTAATTAAATAACAGTCAGATGAAATGTCCGCTTTAGTAATAATAGCATCAATGGAATCCCTCGCCGCATTTGTTTCGTATGATAATCACATCGTGAGTTTATAATTCAATTTAATTTTTAATTAAATAATTATACAACTTTATTGACCGTTAATTGCAGGCTATCGCAAAATACATTCCATTTGGAGATTTGCCTGCAGCAACGGCTTACAGATTTAATGTTTACGATAACAATTTATTGGGAGCAGCCAACTTTCCGGGTCAGGATGATTTTCTTCTTATTTGGGCTGAATCTGCCATATTTTATTCAATTAGTGCTGGTATTTAACTCAACTTCAACTTATAATGTTTTTTAAAAAAAATATTACTTAGGACAAATTGTATTGCCTTTAAATATTTATCAAATTGATCCTCAGACTAAAAACATCAATCGAGTGACTCAGTTTCAATTGAGTGGAGCATTTGTTATGAGTTTGGTTGTCTTGGAAACTTGAAAAGTAAAAGCAATGCAATTTTCCTTTTATTTTTTGTAGATTCAGCAGGAGAGTTTACTTTTTTAACTTTGAATGGGGATTTGATTTTTGGAGTGGTTTCTTTACACACTTATGCGTTAATGGTCGAAAATGTGACTAAGCCGGCGTCAATGGAAGTGTTGTTTATTTCGAATTCTATGTCGATTAAATTACTGGAAGATGAAATGGAAAATGAAGTTTTGAAACTTAAAGCAGAGAGTGTTGAAAGAAATAATTTATTTCCTGATAATATGATGAAATGCACGGTGTGCACGGAAAAAATGCACGGATACTTAGGGCATGCAATCCCGGGACCCTGGGATTTTGTTGGACTAATCCCGGGATTCTGAAATTTTGAATTTTCGGTGATTTTCAAGAGAAAAAGAGTAATTTTTATGTGTGTTTGAACATAAAACTGATTGCAGTGCAAAAAAAAAAAATCAGTTTTATTACAACAGCTGTTTAAATTCTTATAAAATCATTGTGAAATATAACTTATACACTATTTTTTCACTTTTATAAATGGTACCTTGATATTTAAAAGTCATCTAAGCTATTTTTAATGAAAAAATTTCCTTTAAAAGGCTGAAAGTAATATGATGTTAACTTTATATTGACTTCACTTTAATAATCATTTGTAAAACAGACTTTATTGCAGTTTTGTTTATAGATTTGATTATGAGTCAAACTTAGTTATTCTTGAGTATAAAACTAGTTTATTTAAGTCCTCTTAATGTTGTAAAACATTCAACTGGCTTAAATAAACTTAAAACTGTGTGAATTAGCAATTAGAAATATGCCTTAATTCGGGAGTAAATAAAAAAAATTTAATTTCAAATCTCGGGATTCTAAAAATCCGAGATTGCATGCCCTAGTGTGGCTAAAAAGTCTGGTTCTTTTCAACTATTTTCATAATTGTTGTTTACGAAATAGTGTTAGGCCCCATACCTTGAAGATGACCTTTAAGGTCAAACTTAAAGTCGCAATTTATGTCGACAAAACTTTAATTTGGAAATATTTGAGAAAAACCAGACTTTTAGTCACAAAAAATGTGAATTACAATTATTAAATATATTTTAGACATCCGAATTTGAGTTATCGTTGGCAGTGGATGATGTTTACTTAGATAAATCTGACTCTCTCGAGATCATTGCCAAACATGTCCACAAGACCGGTTTCGAACATAACTTAGTTGTCACAGTTTCGATGGCCACATCCCTTAAGCATGCCATATCGACCGTATCAACTCGAAAAAACAGTGTCACTGGTTTAACTGAAGATATATTGGTTTGTTTATGCATTCCATTCCGCTATTTACATCAATTTATCAAAATATTTAAACTTTAATGCAAAGAACATAAAACTGAAGATAAACGAAGAGTTTAAAAAACAACATAAACCTCAGTTAAGAGTGATATTAACTAAATAAATCATAAATTCTTTATATATTCTCATTTTAGAAAGAGAAATCATCCTTTAGCCGTGAGCCGTGCACATATTTTCGCGTCTAAAGAACCGATTGGGTGTAAAGAAAAAGTACACGAAGTCGCGCATGTGTCTATCGGCTGCCCTGCACAACGCAGACTTGTAGTGAAGAACAACCAAGAGTAAGGGGCAGCGATTTCTATTACATTCTCGTATTAAAAGCAGTAAAATTTAATTCAGACTGATTTTCTGCAACAAATTCAAGAAAAATTCGTATACCCTTAACATTAAACAGTTAGTTTATTTATTTTAAGTATACATTTTCAAAATATTAAAAAAAAATTCTTTAGCGGTCCATTAACATCAACGCATTATTCAAAGGAGCGATATCCCTTCGCATCGGTCACTTCCGACGGGTCAATCGAAGTCGTTTACAACTTCACGATGTTCGGTTGCCCATTGGTGACGAGTTTACTCCAACCTGTTATCCCAGTCGTGCATTTATACGACGGAAACAAAGACCTCGGCCCGATCGACGGCGATTTTACCGTTTTCAGTATTTTCGGGCACGCCGATTACATTTTTGTACTCAACCCGGTCGAAGCCGGTTGTTCGATGGCGCCGCAATCTTGGTCGCGAATGATGAGGACAGATAAAGACCCAAGAGTCGCTTGGACGGGAGCCGTGAGTCGGAAATACAAGAAATTCTTAACAAACCATTAATCTCAACCTCATAATCCCCAGAATTACGTTCCATGTTACATAAACCAGAACCATGTGACCGGCGCTGAAGAAGTAGGCATAACGGAAGACTACGAGATAATTAATTCGACCAACGGAAACGGAATTAGTATTCTATCGACATCGGATCAGTTGGTTTTTTTCGAACTCGTTCTTCTGGATCCGACGTCGAGTTTCTGCGATCTGAGAACGAATTTCGCGGTTCACAACGTCTACAGTCTCCAAGTGTGGAACACTTGGGCGCCATCAGTCGTTTGTTTGTGTTTTCTCCTATTATGCCTCATAATTCTAATCGCCGTCTTCTTTTACTGCCGGTTACAGTTGGTCGAACGTATTTTCCGTCAACCCAAAAGCGATGAATGGGATGACATGAGTGACGAGTCCCAGGAACTCTAAAAATAGATGAAAAGAGTTGAAAATGACGTTACGCACGAATCCACCCGCGCATGACGCATCAAGGTCAATTTTACGGAACAAGAATACCGTTAACCTACATTTGTACCACCAATTGTATTAAACCGAGAGATTTTTTTACCTCTAACTGTGTCATCGTTATCTCTCACCCCGGATTCGAGTATGCGCACCCCTCAAAAGGGGCGGATTTGATCCGTCCGGTTCCGGGACAGGTGGGGGCTTGTAAGATTATAAGGAAAAGCGAACAGTACTTAAAGATAAAACTAGGCCACAACCACCAGTTGTATTGTGGTCGCACGACAACGAGGATTACTCGCGAGTTGTTGAACAACATCTTTTTGAGATTACAAACCAGTGAGTTTATCGATTTTGAATTGTAAAAGAGGATTTTTAACGGTTTTTTTTAATTTGAAAAATTTTGAAAAATGTCATTGACTCTATGCAAAACGAGTTTATTAGTCGATAATTATTACATTTCGTTGAGCGATGTGTAAAGGTCGAGTTTGTTTTCGTTTAGGGTCATTGATAAGTTGCTTCGCCTTACCTTCCGGCTGGCCTCGTTGACCACAAGGTCACGGTCGAGTTAAGTTTAGCGTAGCCGTAGGATATCCTCTTTTGACTTATTCAAACCTATTGTTTTGCACGATATATTTCTTCTAAGCTTAGCGAGTGACCATTTTGCTTTTGCTCGCATTTTACAGCTGGCCCTGAGGGCGGCCATCACACCTCGATTTGACAGCCATCATGATGAACTTACTGCTCAAATTACTTATGGTTGGACTCGTTTTCAAGGTATTTAAGTGTTTTATTAGTTGGAATTATTTTTATTAAGCGGGATTTTGTTTTTTGTCATTTTTGAAGGTGAAATGCGAATCCGAAACGACCGATTTGCAGCCGGAACATCGGTTTATCGTCGACTCCGGAGCGTCGTTTATGGACAATCCGACGGGCGATTTACCGCAAATTAAAAAACTGAACGTTGCCTGTGAGAAAAATAAGATGAGGGTGTTTTTGGAGTTCGATCGGCCGTTTTACGGAATGGTTTTCTCCAAAGGACATTTTAGCGATAAGCGATGCCTTCATTTGCCGGCTGGAAGTGGCAAATTGAACCTCGATTTCGAAATCGGTTTGTCGTCCTGCGGGTTGACCGCTCGGAGTAACAGCGTTGGGAACGACGGTAATGGAGGTGGAGCTTATATTGAAAATACAGTTATAATTCAATACGACCCGTTGGTCCAGGAAGTGTGGGATCAAGCGAGAAAATTGCGGTGTACATGGTAAGTCACGAGTTTTAAAATTTAAAAAAAAAAATTTTTTTTAATTTTTTAAATTTTCAGGTACGATTTTTACGAAAAATCGATCGAATTTAAGCCGTTCAATATCGATTCGATGCAAGCCGTTACGGCCAACTTTCTCGGCGATAACCTCCAATGCTGGATGCAAATCCAAGTCGGAAAGGGTCCCTGGGCGAGCGAAGTTTCGGGAATCGTTAAAATTGGCGAACCGATGACGATGGTTTTGGCCGTAAAAGACGACGACAACAAATTCGACATAATGGTTCGCAATTGCATTGCTCACGACGGGAAACGACAACCGATTCAGCTGGTGGACAACGACGGATGCATCACGCGACCAAAAGTCATGAGTCCCTTCACGAAAATCAACAACTTCGGCCCGTCCGCCTCTGTCGTCTCGTACGCCTACTTTCAAGCGTTCAAATTCCCCGATTCGATGGAAGTCCACTTTCAATGCGTCATCCAGGTGTGTCGAGATCATTGCCCCGAACCAAAGTGCGCAAACGCAGCCGTAGTGGACAACAGAGTACACACTCCAGCACCGTTGCCGCCCCAGACGCCCAATCACCTGCCGTTTCCACACGGATTACACAATCCGAACGAAAAAATCCACATGCTGCCTTACCCGCCGCCTCCCAACGTTTTGCCGCCAATTCCGGCGCCCGCGCCCATACCGCTGTCGGCGGGATACTCGAGCGTGGGGCGGGTGGGCGTCGCGTCGGAAGAAACGACGCTCGTGAGCAGCGAAAGCGGTAATTTGGAAAATTCGCAAAATTTGCAAAATTTGCAAAATTTGCCCCTCGGGAGCCCGCGGTCGATGGATGACGTCAATACGGAGGAAAATGAAGACGGGGACGCGAAGGATCGGAGGAAAAGGAGCGATCCGACGACCGATGTGAGGACGACGGGACATCTGAGGGTCGTTGCGCCGGGAGACGTGGCGTTTAATCTGGGGATTGAAAACGAGACTGTAATAATGGCCGCGCCCATTGATAACAACGCGGTTTGTCTTCCGATGTCCGGTTTCATCGCTGGACTCGTCATTCTGCTTTTCACGCTGTGTATGATGATGCTTGTGGCTACTTTCATGTTTCTACGATTAAGGACTTATAAAATTAAAGAAACAGCAGCTATTTTTCAGTAATTTCAATTTTATTTTCATTTTTAATTTTTAACAAAAAAAAAAAAATTTTTTTTCAATTTTTTGAGTTTTTTTTTCTACCTCTAAGCTCAAAATTACGTAAAAATATTCGGTATCTTGGTTTAAAAGATGGTACCAGTGATTAAAACACCAAATATAACCCTTTTACTTCATTTTCATAATTATTTATTTCGTTTTTTTTAAATTTTGTATTTTCTTAATTAAAAAAACTGTATTTATTTTTATAATTTTTTTATAAAACGAAAAACGAAATTGTTACATCAACTTAGCTCACTTTTGAAAATGTAACATCGTGTGTTTATAGCGTGACTGATGAATAAACGTTGAACGATTCAATTCTCTTTTATTCCATTTTATTTCATTCAATTGAAAAAACAGTTATTATTTTTTTCTCACATGCGTGCCTCGGGAACAGGATGTACTAAAGGAAGCCACATAATCACGACATGCTTAGCTAACCGAAAGCCATCTGTATTTACCCCCCAGTCGGTCAAGGGGCGAGCAGAACACCGTAGAAAACAGGTTTTATAACCTAGTGCCCTTCAAGGGGCGAGGCACAACCCGGAACCATGAAAACATGGCCCGAGGAGATTTTGCATTTCACTCCCCACCTCGAGGGGCAAAAATAACTACGAATCCACTGGCAGATGCCATTCAAGTTCAACGACCTATCTTGAACTTGCTACTCTATGCTGTAGACCTGGCAAATTTCTTGCCAGTAGGTCGTGTGAAATTTTACACAAAACCAATTGATTTTACAGATAAAAGCACAAAAAGAGTCATAATGGAGGTTAAATTAACAGATTTTTTGTTTAAAATGTCGTTTTTTAAATTCATTTTAATGAAAATGGAAAAGAAATGACAAAATTTTAGTTTAAAATGTCCTTTTTCAATTTATTTTAACGAAAATACAAAAATTACAGAAAATTTTGGTTAAAATACTCGAGAAAAATGAGAATAAAGAACTAAAGTTGTATTTTTGAACGTATTTTATTCAGTTAAATGAATATTTATTGAGGTATAACAGCGAGAAGTGCAAGCTTACAAAGTTTTTTCAACTGGGATATTTGTATATCCCAACCATTCAAGAAGCCGATAACTCATGACGTATCACACCTCCAACTCCAAGCGGTGAAAATCCGAATTTCACCCCGTTCACCTTCATCTCTATTAAATAACCTGCGGAAACAGAGAGGGCCGCGCATTTCTAAGGTCACTATAAATACTAAGACATCGCCAAGGTAAAGGTTACTTTCGTTTGCTATTCGCGCAGGTAAAACCCACGGATTCCCGTCGCAAAAACAAATTAATTTACAATTACACAATTATTACATCACAGTTATCATCTGCAACGATGAACTTAACGAATTTAACGCCAGGATTACTTTTCCTCATCTGTCGTCTGCTAATTGTAAGTACAAAATCATAAAATTTATAAAAATTGCAAAAAGAAGAAAAAATTTTATTTTCATTTTTTTATTCATTACAAACAATTTATCACATTTTGATGTAAACAAAGCAAAACAAACACAATTATTCGACCGTTACAGAGGCTCGAGCTGATGTCTCGAGCGATATTAATGGAATTTGTGTCCCGATTCCCTCGACCATTTTTTATTTTGCTAAGGACGCAAACCGCGCAAACCTTGACCTCGAGTGGCGCGAGTACAGGGCACGCGGTCGAATATTTATTTTTTTTTTATTATAAAAAATTCTTGTTTTCCTTTCACTTCCTGGTCGGAATTGGAGTCCTAAGGCAATTTTCGTGTTTTTCAAACGTTTGATGATGCAAGTGACCGGTTTCACCTCTAATGTTTGAGAAAAACATTTTAAAAAGTGCAAATATTTGTTTTTAACTCACCGATAATTTAAATAAACAAATTTACTGGGTGCGCCTGGGCGCAAATAGAATGAAATTTTTAGTCGAAATTTTTTTCGTTTGTTGGAAACAATTTTTTCACTTTAGCCATTCAGTTGAAAATATATTTTGTTAAGCAGAAGTTCACGATATCGGCGAAGAATTCAGTAATTCTGACCAAAAATTTAGTGACGTTATTAAAAACATGGATGATTTTGTAAAAAAATCAAAATTTTTTTCTCCAAAAGTTGAGCAATTTTGACCAAAAATTGAGCGATTTTAGCAAAAGTTGATGAGTTTAGTTAAAAATCAGATTTTGGCCAAAACTTTAATGTTTGCAGTCAAAAATCATCATTTTTTAGGAAAAAATTCAATAATTTTGCTCAAAAATGCCATAATTTCAGCAAAAATTCAACAATTTAACTGAAAAATACCACGTTTTTAGCAAAAATTTAATAATCTGGTCAAAAATCAGCAATTGTAAAAAGAAATTAACAATTAATAGGATTGACAATGCAGTGAAGCCACCCTTTGGCGAATAAAAACAAAACTAATTTCTCATTCTTATTTCTCTTTTTTTCTCCAAAACTCAAAAAAAGGTATCAACATCCGACGACTTAACCACATCAGACGAAATGACCCACTTCCCATCTTCCCACACACCAATAAACATCTCAAACCCCTCGGACGTCCAAAAACAAGACAAAACCGACGCGGCGCAAGTCAAATCCTACGGGATGCTGCCAAACTATTACCCACAAGCCCCGGCCATTCCGGTTCCGCTCCCCATCCAAATCCAAAACGGTCCCCTCATGCTCCCCCCGGGAGTCCAACAACCTTATTTACCCCAACCGATGCAACCCCTCTTCCCGCAACCCTACTACCAACAAGCCGGACACAAGAGCGACTCGTTGCCCCAGCAACCGGTCCTCGTCCAGGTCCCCAACAACAACAACGACGCTTCCCGCCAAAACTCGCAGTTCTCGTTCCCGGAAAACCACGCGACGATGGCGGCTTCCTCGAACTCGGAGCAGGTCATCGCGGCACCCCCCGGTCTGAGCAACCACAAATCGGCGAGTCTGGACGTCGACGTCCACCTTGACAGCCCTTCGAACTTGATCGGAATGGGGTTTAATAGTCTTCCGAGCGACAACTGGCCACAACCGACGCCGGAAATGCCGAAAATCGTCCAACTGGACGTCCAGTGCGAGAAAAACTTGATGCGAGTGACCATCGACTTCGACCGGCCCTTCAACGGCGTCATTTTCAGCAAGGGGCACTACAGGTCCGCCAACTGCCTCCACCTTCGCGCGGGGCTCGGACGACAGAGCGTGACGTTCGACGTACCGGTCAACGGCTGCGGGGTCCAGGGGAATTCCCTGAACGGAATCTACGGAAGGGACTCGTCTAGCGTCGACGGATCGTACTTCGAGAACACCATCGTCATCCAATACGACCCGCAAGTCCAGGAAGTCTGGGACCAAGCGAGGAGACTGAGGTGTTCGTGGCACGACCAGTACGAAAAAGCCGTGACCGTCAAACCCTTTGCGGTCGACATGCTGGACGTGGTCAGAGCGGACTTCGCCGGGGACAACGTGGGTTGTTGGATGCAGATCCAAGCCGGGAAGGGTCCGTGGGCGCCGGAAGTAGAGGGGATCGTGAAGATCGGACAACCGATGACGATGGTTCTGGCGATCAAAGACGACGAGAACAAATTCGACATGTTGATACGAAACTGTGTGGCCCACGACGGGAAGAGACAACCGATCCAGTTGGTGGACAACAGGGGATGCGTCGTGAGACCAAAAGTCATGAGCCGGTTCACGAAGATCAGGAACTTCGGTTCGACCGCGTCCATCTTATCCTACGCTTACTTTCAAGCGTTCAAGTTCCCGGATTCGATGGAAGTGAATTTCCAATGCACGATCCAGATATGTCGGCAGCAGTGCCCGGAACAGTGTTCGCAGAGCAGCGAAAACGATTTATTGGGGAACTCGAACGTGGTCGCGGCGCCATTTTCAGTCGGAAAAGGTCGCCCGAGAGACGAAAGAGACGTCGCGAGTCAATCGACCGAAGAAGAAGCCGAAGTTGGGGTTAAAAGGGTCATCCAGGTGGTTTCCGCGGGGGATTTCGCGTTTACGTTGGAAAATTCGACCAATTCGGCGACCCTCGTTTATCCATCGACTCACGACGAGTCCGGGTACGTTTGTATGTCGACGGCCGGGTTTGCTGCGACGTTGATTATGTTGTTGTCGTTGTTGATAATTGCGTCACTTCTGTGCACTTTTTTGTGCATCAGGCAGTACACGTTGTCTAAGGGTGACGGGAATTTGCCGGCTTTTATTAAGAAATCTGTTAGGTAGAGTTATTTAAATAGTTTTTTTGTGTTAAGTTTTTATTTAAATTTTTTAAATTTTTTTAAATAAATTCAATTTTTGTGCCAGAAAAGTGCAATTTGGTTTTTTTGAAGAAAAAAAATGTTTGAAGTGAAGGAATTATGATTATTTATGTCGTTTAGGAGAAAATGGTGTTCCTAGTTGTTATTGTGTGCCTTAATTATGTATTTTTTGTAATTTTTTTTGATTTTTTTGATATTTTTTTAATTTATAAAAAAAAAATTTTTTTGATGTACAACTTTGTGTTGCTCAATCACTGAAACTGTATTCCGTTGAATGTTATTTATTTTTTTTAATGGAGGGAAGTAAAAGTGAAAAAATGTGTCATTTTAAATTTTTTTCTTTTTAATTACACATACACAAATAGTTCAATTTATTTGTTCACAGATGGCGCCACGAGTCGAAACAAATTTCACAACTTTCTAGATTTCTTTAAATCAAAAAATAATAAAAGACAAATTCAATTACCACCTAAAAATTTATAAAAATAAATCAAACGAATAAAATTAACTCTAAATCCAAAACTCTGAACTTTTCGATTACGTCTCCTAACCGAAGCGAGGTTGTCGGCACGAAAACGAGGCACCAGACATATCGGCTGGCCTGGTCTGGTTAAAGTATCTAATAAGAAAGGGGCAGGTACTTTCCCTGCGAATTGCTAAAATTCCCCCAAAAATTCTTATTTCACAGCCAACGTTAAGCTTCGAAGATTTATCTACTAAGCTCTAGCATGTCTTCATCGGGTGACTATGGAAACCCTCTTCGAAAATTCAAATTGGTGTTTCTAGGCGAGCAGAGTGGTGAGTTGTCATTTCTTGAGTTGCCTACATTTTTGCATTTTTTTTTTCATTAACACATCAAATTATGTTAAAACCAACTGTGAAACGGCACGGTAACGAAGATTCTGGATTCTGTTAGTCCTTAATAGACAAAGAGCGAACATAATGAAGATTTATCGCCGGATCGCGTTGAAAACCTATGCACGCTAATTACTGGCTAATTGGGGTTGTTGAATTTAATAAACCAGAGTTTAGATAAAGAAATTATGAAATATATTTAATCCACGATTGTTTTTTTTATTTGTTTTTGAGAGATTAATCGAGGATTTAGTGTTAGTTTAGTGGTTAATGACGTTTTTTCGTTTTTATGATGCAATAACGTGATTGAACGTTAATAATTATTTTTTTTAATTGAGAAAAGTGTCGTTATTTGAGATGAATTTATTCTGAGTGGTTGTTGGATGTTCAATGATGGTGTATTGAAAGGAAATATTGACGGATCAATGGGTGTTTTGTTTGTACAAACGATTCGTGATTGTGAAAATTAAAGGGGCGAGGCATTTTTGTGTTCGATGAAAATTTTGTTTGATTTGTGTGAATGGTTATTAATTAATTTTTTTTTTTTTTGTAGTTGGTAAAACATCTCTCATTACTAGGTTCATGTATGACAGTTTTGATAACACGTATCAGGTAACTTAAATTAAAAGTAAACATTAAGTGAAAAAGTTAAAAAAAAATACTTTTTTTTTGAATTTTTTAGGCTACTATAGGAATTGATTTTTTGTCTAAGACCATGTATTTAGAAGATCGCACTGTAAGTATTGGTTAGGGTTAATTGATAATTGGATGGTTTGGTCTGTGGACGCGGATATGTTTGTGATTGAGAGGGGAAAGAGGAATCTGGGTGTTTGAAAAGCTGGTTTAATGAGTTTAAAAAATGAAAAACAAGTCGTTTGAAGGTTATGGTTTGGTTTAATGGGAATTGAGTTTGTTTTAATGAATGGTTGATTAAATTGTGGGGTTTTATTCGTTTTTTATGTGAAGTTTTTACTGAGAATATTTTGCTAGGAATATTTTGTGTAGATTTTGTTGGTTTTTTTCTTTTTTTTTTTTTTTAAAGAGGGATTTGAGTTTTTTTTAATGGAGTTTTTATTTGGTTGTGCAGGATGTTGTAAAGATAGAAAAAAATAGTTAAGTTATGTAAAAATCTAGCAAAATTTTAGAAAATTTCGATAAAATTTCGAAAAATTCAATAAAATTTTGATAAAATTTCGAAAAATTCAATAAAATTTTGATAAAATTTCGAAA
>JAQIXT010001120.1:0-18646 GCA_034700445.1 Stenotaenia linearis | reverse complement strand
TGATATTTTTTATATTTTATTGATCTGTAAAACAAAGGATATTCTCCGAAATCGGAGAATATTGGTGGGTTGCCCACAGGTATTCGCTACAGCAGTCGGGCTTTGGCCAGACTGGACTATGCCATCTCGGTGTGGGTTGAATTCGTACGGAGTAACGGTGTTTTTCCGGTGTCGATCGGAGGAATCGATCGCTGGATTCGCCATTAAACCGATCGCCACTTGACTACTTGAAGCTTCCATCTGTTAATTCGCTACTTGCGATCCTTTTAATCGAATTGTCAGGAAAAGAAGGGGAGAAGTGTCCATCTAAATCTAGTAGTGTCCGAGTGACACTTTGGTTTAAACTAAACTAAATATAAACACAAACGTGTCTGCGCAGATCATTGTTGAGCAGTGATCTGTTGCGTAAACGATATAATCAATTAAACTAGATAAATAAAGAGAGAGAGTGAGGGTTGACCACGTCGACCCACACGCCTTGACCAGAGGGTGGAAGTGACTTATTTCTAGTCCAAATTCCATGCCTTGACATGAATTTCGGACAGAAACTAACCCTAGAAATCCTGTATAACGTTTTACAATACCATTCTAACCAAATTAACGATATTACTTACAATCGGCAGGCTTCCGTGGACAGCGGAATGTAGATTGGAGGTTCGAATGACAGTTTGATCGTTCGAACATGGGGGAAAGTACGAGAGAGGAGAGAATCGAGGGTTTTCATGGTGTTAACTCGGAATTCCGAGTTACAACTTGCACATAAAGGGAATACATGAGCTATGTGTGAAGCAACACGAATCGTTATCCAAATGTAACAATTCCCCATCATCAAGTGATGATACATAAACATAAATGGGGCGCAGAAATGGCGCTATTGTGGATCAGTCAACACGGTCGCCTTGACAACTGCGTGGAAAGACTAAAAAAACCTTTCTTTACGGCCTCCTTGAGAACCGATAAGAAAGTCAACTAACCTCCCAAAATCCAGTCTTGGTTGTGATCTTGACCACATCCTAGAAAGAATAATTCCGCTTCCTTTTCACTGCCTTGACTCGTTGCTAGGAAGTTCACCTAAGGCCCTAGCAAATACACTAATCTAATGCTTATTGAATTACGGTCAAGCGCACGATGTGAAATATACAACACTTCCTACTCACATATTAGGCCAATATATACACTTTCTGGTAACCAAGCCAATAAAGATTGTAGTCAATCACCCATATTGTATTCAATCAACCATGTTTGTTTTGTTTCAGTATCAGAGCGGGGGTTCTGAGCGAAAATGGGGGTTTATATACAGGTTTCCTATGCATTGTGGGTAAGGATTGGCAAATTCCCTCCTTAACCCAATCGCAGGGGTTTGGGATTAGCCAAACTCCAATCGTTCCAAAGGGATTAAATCCCCGAAGCAGAGTCCTCTGCTGACCGTTGGTCCAACTCTGGACCATGCGTCTCGTTAGGGTTAACTACAATAAATGTTTAATCACGAGTAAAGTTGCACTTGAATCGTAATTTCGATATCAGATTTGGATTCTACATATCTGATTTAGTAGAAATATTTATTGGGATCCAATAAATAAGTAAATACTGAATTATTGGGAATTAAATGGGTTTTTAACCGATACTACGGTTGGTCGCTATGGCGACGGGCGCAGACGACGCGCACTCGCCATTCCAACTGTCACAATAGTTTGTTGAAATGTTTTTTTTTTAAATTTTTTTCGTGAAAGTTATAAAAGTTATAAATGTTGGTTTTGAAGTTGTTTTGCGAATGAATTTTCTCAGTGAAGAGGCTAATATTTCAATGTTGATGTTTGAATGTTGGGGGGGGGGGCACAGCTCAATGACCAAAATCTACTCTTTTTCAAATTACTTATTGTTTTAAAAACTTAAAAACACTACAAGTACAAAAATCAAACTCTAAAAGCAAAGCCAAAAGAAATACAAATAAACCTAAAGTAAAATCAAAAGAGTCAATGAAATACAATTGTAAGATGGTAATTGTAATTGGTATAATTCCGGCCATCTTGCTTAATTGAACTGTGCCCAACCCCCCCCCCCCCCCCACGTTTTGACCAAACCAAAGAAATTGCAGCAATATCGTCTGGCGATGTTTTTCTGAGACGATATTGCGGTTGGCAATGTTTTGCCTAGCGATATTTTGAATTCCTGCTCTTTTAAGCAGCGATATTATCGATCCGCAATATTTTGACTTGGCAGCATTTTGCTGCACGATATTATGCAGCGCGATATAGGTCACAATATTCAGTCGTGATACGCCTGACTGACCTTACTGATGAAAAAAAAACAACAAATTACTATAATTTCATCCTGCTTTACAAAACCATTAAAACATCTAATATAATTATAATTATACATAAAAGATACTGAAAAAATCAGAATCCATATTTATCAATTGCAAATAAGGTTGCGGACGGTTCGGTTCAGTTCGTTTTTTTAAGAAAACCAAACCGAACCGAAGTGATCTGTTCGGTTTACGACTCCCGCCCAAACCGTCTCGGTTTAAAAAACAATTAAACCGAACCCAACCGTAAAAAACCGATCCGGTTTGGTTCGGTTCGGTTCGGTTCCTTAAAAAAAATTTACAAAAAATTTTTCTGAAAAAAAATTTACAAAGATTTTTTTTTTTCAGTAAAAAATTTTTTTTAGTTAATAAAAAAGGTAATTAAGTTAAAAATTTATGAAATTTTTTATTAACTTAAGTCCCAGTTCTAGAGGACTAGGACTGGGACGGTAATTAGGGCTCCACCATAACATAGAAATAGAAAAAAAAATAACAAAAACAAAGTACAAATTTTGTACTTTGTTTTTGTTATTTTTTTTCAAAAGTCAGGTGAAAACTTTTAACCTGATTTTTAATATTTTAGTTTTTGAAATTTAGTTCCAGTCCTAGTTCTGGTCCCGGTCCCGGAACGGAATCGGGACTGGAAATTATGCAAAATTCTGGACTGGGACTGGGACGGGACTGAAGAAATGGCCCCGATCCCATCCCTAATTAACAATGACATGTCACGTGTTACGTCATCAAGAACATGATGACGTGACACGTGACAGCAGTCGGTTTACTTCGGTTTCTATCGGTTTATGTATAAACCGAACCGAACCGAACCGTACGGTTGGCATTGTACAACTGAACCGTACGGTTTACAATCGGTTCGGTTTATAAACATAAACCGAACCGATTTTCCGGTTCGGTTTTCGGTTCGGTTCAGTTGACAACCGAACCGTCCGCAACCTTAATTGCAAATTACTTAACTATAACATTTGTTCTCATTTTAAATATACTGACACAGGATCATATTGAAGAATAGGGTTTCAAGAGTATGGTGGCCCAGAACCAGCAATTGAAAATCATTTTAAAAAATTGAATTCAATCATAAAGATGACATCCCAAGTAGTGTTTTCATTTTTTAAAATGACATCAAATTGGCCCAGAACCGCCAATTGAAAATCATTTTTTAAAATTGAATTCAGTCACAAAAATGTTATGCAAGTAGTGTTTTCATTTTTTAAAACGACATCAAATCACACTAAATTACCCAAATCACGTGAATTTATTTTTCAAAATTACTTAACATGGAATTCAATTTTTTAAAATCACTTCACATGCGCTTTCATTTTTCAAAATCACTTCGCGTGTGATTTCATTTTTCAAAATTGCTTCAGATAAAATTTCATTTCACAAAAAATGAAAGCGCATCTGAACTGAATTTAAAAAATGAAATTCCATTTGGAGTGATTTTAAAAAATGAAATCACATGTGATTGGGGTGATTTAGTGTGATTTGATGTCGTTTTGAAAAATGAAAACACTACTTGCATGTCATTTTTTTTATTGAATTCAATTTTAAAAAATGTTTTTCAATTGGCAGTTCTGGGCCACCGTACAAGAGATCACATTTATATTCCACATTATATCTCTCACTTTATTTGTCAAGTCAAGTGTTTTATTGTTCAACATTAATCCATTATTGTCTACTAAATACAACAGGTGTTGCTATTTGACCTGGCATAAATGAGGACATGACCATACTATATTAATTTTGTAAATAAATTAAATAGCAACTTACCACATTCATCATTATAAATTTGTGACGGTTCGGATCCAAGGAATGACGTCATGAGGCCTTAAGAGGGGTGTGTGCAATGGAATTTATTACAGACGCGGTAAACGCGATTGAAATTACCCCGTCACAAATATAATTCCGAGGATTCTATTTTCTATTGATTTCTGAATATGATCAGGTTGAGAATAGTATCCGGAAGTTGGTTCACGTGGACTAATTGGCTAATGTCATTTCCATTAATGGAAATGACTTCAAAATGTCATTTCCATTGATGGAAATGACTTCAAGGGTTGGAAACATTATCCAACTTAAATAAATAATGATTGTTGATATTATATATATTTTATTAACCTGTAAAACGATGAATATTCTCCGAAATCGGAGAATATTGGCGGGTCGTCCGCAGGGTGTTCGCTACAGCAGTCAGGCTTTGGACGGACTGGACTATGCCATCTTGATGTGGGTTGAATTCATACAATGTCGATGGGGTTCATGAGCCGATCAGATGAATTGACTGTTCGATTTGCCACTTTCCGATTGTCACTTATGTATCGGCCATTTGTGCACCTATGTACCACTTGTGGTCTCTACAATATGATCGATCCATCAATCCTAGAGGCTAAGTCCATCACTGGGATTCGATAAAAAGGGACAGGGGAAATGTCCAATTAAATGTGGTGTCTGAGCGACACACCTTAAGTTAACTGACATAACACGTGTCTAGACAGATCATTTAGAAGCAATGATCTGCCGATTAAACGATGCAATTAAGTAAACAAAACCGAGGGTTGATCCCATTGACCCGAGGACCTTGACCCGAGGGTGGAGGTGATATATTTACCAGCCCAAATTCCGCACCTTGACCCGGTATCTGGGGAGCAAACTAACCCTAAAATAACCGTCTGGAATGCCGTTCTAACCAAATAACAATACAACTTACAGATTGATGACTCCGTGGATGGCAGAGATGAGGCTCGAGAGGTTAGGACAAATAGGAGTGAGGTTCGACTGTTCGAATGTGGGAAAAAAGGGTAAGGAGGCGAAGTTTGAAGTCTTCCATGATGGTGACTCGGACTTACCGAGCTAAACTTGCACTACAAGAGAATATATGAGCGCTGTGTCAAGCGATGATACAAGCATAATTGGGACGCAGAAATGGCGCTATTAATAATCCGTCGACGCGGTCACCTTGACTACCGCATGGAAAGGCTCAAAACCTTTCTTTATGGCCCCCTTGATAAGAAAGTCAACTAACCTGCAGGAGGGGAAATGTGATCGCCGGTGACTCACCGGTTAGCACTGTCTGTCGTACCGCTAGGGATTGGTCGTAACCGTACTCACGTAACCGGAAGTATGTGACCAATCCACCTGTATAAAGCAAGGTATGGAAACAGCTTGCAGAGAGAATCCTTCCGGTGACTGGTGTTGCAACAACTGATTCATTCTCTGCATGCCTTCGTTTGCCGAACCTAAGTCGTAGAATGGAGAAGTGGGACGCAAGTGTCGATACAGCGGGTTGAGACATGATGTAAGCCATCAAAGGGGATCTTTATCGCTTGGCCCCGCCGATGCCGCGGCATCGTCGTGGGATCAAGACGTACCAGTCACGGATGCATGCAGTTCGCCGGTTTAGGAATAAAGCCAATAACAAAGCAAGAACTAGTATTTGTGTCACTCATTTATTAGTGCACCGTGGAACCGGGAATCTCCAGCCTCCCTAGGGGCAGGAACCTCGGAACCCGGTCACAATTGGGGGCCGTCCAGGTCCAATTTTGGAACTCTCCTCCCCGGACGTTTGTGCGTCCAATGGTGGGAGTCGGCCATTTTTTGGAACTCTGTTATCGGAACGCACGCTGCTACGTGCGGAAATGTAAGTTTTCCCCCGTTCCTAAACTACTTGTCGATACCGCGGTTTACTCTGCGCACTTCGACGATTAGATTTATTGGACAGCTACGAAGTTAAAAATCCTCGTGCGAAGCACTCGCGGGACCCCGGTTTTGAAAATTGCGGCTATTTAAGTATGAGATAAATCAGCGGTTTCAAATCAATCACACGTGGTCTAAGCTCCAAACAAAAGGAAAAGTTGAAGTCCAACAAGAAAATCCAGGACGACAAGAAATGACTGTACGCACAGGTGTAAGGTATGTAAGCAAGTGTTTATTCAAATAAAAATTGGTAATAATATAATAATTTTCCTCTATTTACAGATCCGCACCAATTGCGACTTCCGGACATCACGTGACGACCAATACGACAAGCGGACGAACATTGCGATTCGGATTTACAATATGTATTTTTTACAATTAAACAATAGCAATAAAAATTATATATAATCAATACAGTGTTCCAATTAATTGCATACAAAACACATAAGAAAACGAAATACAATAAAATAAAATGAAATGAAATACAGCGCTTTGATCCGTTAGCACGCCATAGCGAAATAAAATGCAAAAACAGCGGGCCCGTTTTCCTGAAAAGAGAAAGTCATAACTCCGACAAATTCTTAATTTCCTAAGCCTTTCAACCGTTTTTATTAAAAGAAAAATGTCAAGATTTATTAAAAGATAAAGATAATAAAATAATAAAAATATACAACAACGAAGCAAAAATCGCCATTTTTTATCATACCGATTTAATGGAGATTTTTATAGCTAAGTCTATCGCGCGTGGATATGTCAGATCCTCAAGAGTCGGGAAGACTAGGCACTTGAGTGGAATATCGATTACTAGTCTTATGTCTTATCAACCACTCGCACCTTGGTCACACCAACTTTCTCTCCCCTTCACATCCAATATTATCTACTATTCAGACGGTTTATATAGTAGTTTCAAAATTATAAATTCTTATGTCGGTACATTAAAATTTTCAACTCGAAATAAAACCACTTTTCTGAATCCCGATTGATTGGAATTCAATAAAGAAGTAAATTTAACCATTCTCTAACGACTCGATATTAATTTATATTTAAATTATGCTAATTCGACTTTTAAATGAGTCCCGGGAGAAATCCCCATGTTAAATTTAAAACATTAAAAAGCATTGAAAACTAACAGACTCGTTCTCGATAAGCGGGTGAAGCAAAAACCTGGTGATGTAGCGAACGGTCAAAACTCAATAAAAAAGAGGTTTTTAGGTTGTACAACCTCGGTTAAACTCATTTTAACTCTTAATTATCCTTAAATAAAGCATTCTGTCCATAAATTAACGTTTTTAATCAGTTAAACGGCTTTTACGCTACCACTCGATCTCAGTATTTTCCAAGATGGCGTCTTTCCATCGCTCGATCTAACTATGAGTCTAAGATGGTGGGAAATTTAAGCACGTTAAAGAAGCATTCGAATTTACTTTTATTCAACATGGCGACCAGCGGTTGAATTTAATGCGAATTTTAAGGGCGATTTTATTGATTTTGTGGTTATTATTAAACCCACAGTGCAATCAAATAATAAAAACAAAAACTCGTTTCATTGCTTTCAATATTTAATAAAAAGTGATGTTGCAACAACTGATTCATTCTCTGTATGCCGATCTTTGCCGAACCTAAGTGGTAGAATGGAGAAGTGGGACGCAAGTGTCGATACAGCGGGTTGAGACACGATGTAAGCCACCAAAGGGGATCTTTATCGCCCCGCCGATGCTGCGGCATCGGCGTGGGATCGAGACGTACCGGATGCATGTGATTCGCCGGTTTAGGAATAGAGCCAATATCAAAGCAAGAACTAGTATTTGTGTCACTCATTTATCTCCAGCCTCCCTAGGGGCAGGAACCTCGGAACCCGGTCACAATTGGGGGCCCGGCCAGGTCCAATTTTGGGATCACCTCCTCGGACATTTGCGCGTCCAATGGCGGGAGTCGGCCATTTTTTGGAACTCTTTTATCGGAACGCACGCTGCTAAGAGCAGGAATGTAAGTTTTCCCCCGTCCCTAAACTACTTGTCGATACCACTGTTCACTCTGCGCACTTCGACGATTAGATTTATTGGACAGCTACGAAGTTAAAAAACCCCGTGCGAAGCACTCGCGGGACCCCGGGCTGTGGTAAGACCCAGGCAGGGGGGACAATTGTGCCATTCTAAATGGCAATAGATACAGTCAATGGTCCTGAGGGTCGCGGGAAAAAACCAAACAGACCCCGTTCGTCTGTTCGGATCAACGCGTGACGGTGGGACCGGGCACGTGCCAAAACAACGAAGAAGGACCTGAGAGCAGTCGATCCCGTACGGATCGTGTTAGAGGAACACCGAAGGCCTCAGATTAAACTATGGGAACTTCATATATGGTGATGGAGGTAGTGAAAATCTGCGGGAACTCCTGATTCCGTAAGGGAGGTAGATGAAAGCTGTGGGAACTCCTGATCCGTAACGAGGGTAGGGTTACTACTTTTGGGTGCAAATCTGAACACAACGCCAGACGCGCTCGTTGGATCGCGAACCGTATAAGGAGTGGAAGTGATCGATGTCAAACCAGGGAAACTGCGAAGTCGCGATCGCAGCCGAACTGTGGGGACGCTGTGATCGGGCATGACCATGCGGTGGTAATGTGGATTCACCGGGAACACTGAGAAGCATGCCGAAACCATTCATTCGGGCGAATAAAAGTTAGGCTTTGCATTTTACAGCTCGGGGGCTAGAACTCGATGATTTAATGGGGCTGATACTTTATTTGCAACAGTCTTATTTTGTGTTGGTCATATGTAGTCTGGGGAACTCAAACCCAGATAGGGTTATCATGGGGGTTGACAGCCCAGCACAAAGTGCGACATGAATAGGACAAAAATGGGGTAATTCGGACAAATTCTCTTTTTTCTTTTAATATATAATAATTTCACACGAAATTTCGTATGATTGACTTTTTACTAATTTTTACTCTGAGGCTAGCATTAAGGGTAGGGAGTTTATTCAAATTTTTAAAACCGAATTAAGCATTACATCTTCGACTGGGCGGAAACGATCTTCCAGCCGGCGGTTATGTTTAATTCGAAGAGTGGCCACTAAGTGCCAGCTTATGGGAAGGGACGACTCATGCCACCTGGGGTATGGGGGGAAGTTCGATGAACACCATGTCATCGATCCAGGATATCCAGTGATTGACGTCACCTTGGCGACGTCATCTCACTTCCTGGATTAGTGACAGGTATAAGACAGAAGTCAGAAAGAGGAAACTCTCACTTCTCTTGAAGCTTTCGACAAGTTTACACCTGCCATCGCCAGTCCAAGTCCAGACGAATTCGAAGTT
Organism: Stenotaenia linearis; assembly: GCA_034700445.1. Classification (NCBI taxonomy): domain Eukaryota; kingdom Metazoa; phylum Arthropoda; class Chilopoda; order Geophilomorpha; family Geophilidae; genus Stenotaenia; species Stenotaenia linearis. Next base: position 9,318 of record JAQIXT010001120.1, on the reverse strand, counting down.
AACAGTGCACGAGTTGTAAATCGAAATAATTTATAAGAAACTTTCGTGGGATCGAGACTTACCAGTCATGGATGCATGCGGTTCGCTGGTTCAGGAATAAAGCCAGAGAACCTTTCAAAGCAAGAACTAGTATTTGTGTCACTCATTTAGTGCACCGTGAAACCAGAGATCTCCAGCCTCCCTAGGGGCAGGAACCTCGGAACCCGGTCACAAAACACTTCCTTTTCACATGCCTTGACCTGTTGCTAGGAAGTTCACCTGAGGCCCTAGCAAATACACTAATCTAACACTTCTTGATTTATGGTCAAGTGCACGATGTGAAATATATAACACTTCCCAATCACTTCCTAATCAGCCATGTTTTGTTTCAGTATCAGAGCTCTGGATCTGAGTGAAAATGGGATTATATAGGAGTTTCCTATGCATTGGTTGTAAGAATGGGCAAATTCCTTCCTTAACCCAATCGTAGAGTCTTGGGATTAGCCAAAGTCCAATTGTACTAAAGGGATTAATTCTCTGAAGCAGAGTCCTCTGCTGACCGTTGGTCCAACTCTGGACCACACGTCTCGTTAGGGTTATTCGTTTTAAACACTTAATGACGAATACAGTTGTACTCAGTTTACAATTTCGACCTCATATTCAGATTTTCCATATCCGAATTGACTAAGATGTTTATTGAAATCCAATAAATGTTAATTTGATGTAAAACTTTTTAATTTACTTTTTAATTGAATGTATTGCCCTCAGGTGGAGATACCTATGTATGTGAATGGGTCACAAGGTTAATCCCTTAATTCCTACCATGCATACCCACTCTTTTTGTAACTGTTGAATTGCTAAGTCGTGTCAACTGCAACTAAACAATATAACACCTGTTATTGTTACAAAGTTGTCCATTTATTGCCCCATATCCAACAAATGGTAGCAGTAATTGATGGTTGAGATCCAGGAGAAGTAAAAAAGTAGAGAAAGACCCAAATTGGAAGAAAATCTATCCACTGGAGTGAAGAAATAAAAACCATGCGGTCCAAAAAGGGAAAGAAGATACTCCAATCGAACGCACGACTTTCACTGATACGATGGCTGAAGGAAAAGCTGGATAAAACGTTGAGATCCCAAAATTGAATGGCAAGAATTATCACGCATGGAAATTTGTGATAAAATCCACCTTGAGAGAGGGAAATTGCTTGAATACATCGAAAAAGATACAGCGCCCAAGAAACCAAATGAGGGAGAAGCAAATTTCGAAACGAAACAGACAGCGTACCTGGATTGGCGAGTAAAAGATAGTGACGCCAAGTTTCTGATCATCACATCGATGACCGAGATGCTGATAAATCGATTCCAGAAATATGATACCTCAAAATTGATATGGGACAAGCTGGCAGAAGCATACGCAGGAAAAGGTGAGAAAACCCTAGAAAAGGTGAAAGAATAACTGATGGACCTCAAAATTAATCGAAAAGAAATGGCCGAAGAATACATTGACCGTGTTGAGATCCTAATTAACGCCATTACGGAAGCCAGAGAAGAAATGTTGGACCGTGATAAGGCCAATTACGCGATGAGAGGTTTCAAGCACGACGAACAATATACGATGATGCGGAAAATAATTAAAGGTCGAGAAAAATATACGATTGAGGACGTCCGACATGATTTGAAAGAACTTGAAGAAGAATCGAAAGAAAAATTCTATAAACGAGGTGAAAAATTGTACGTGGCCAGAAGAAATGAACCCAAATGTTATAAATGTGGAAAAACTGGGCATGTCAAAAATGACTGCCGGTCAAGAGATTTCAAATGTTCTAATTGTGGCGAGACGGGCCACACGTCAAAGGACTGTAAAAGGCCGAAACATGAATCAAATGCGGACTCGAAAATTCAAGAAAATGGACGAGCACATGAACGCGGACGAGGACGCGGTATGGGACGTAGATATTTCGCAGCTCAACTGATGACCACATACAAATTGAGCGATGATTACTTTGAAAGCGAAAACACGATTGACGACCCACATCACGACACTGTCGAGCATGAAAAATCAGAAAAAACGCAAGAAGTAAGCGTTATGATGGCAAGTTCGAATAAAATAGATAGAAAAAGAGATCGAGTTGTAGATTCGGCTGCAACAAGTGATATGACGCCGAACGCGGATTCGTAAGACAATTTTACGGAAGAAGAAACAATAATCGGAATGGCTGATTATGACACGAGCATCGTAAGCGAGGGTTATGGCGACATAACAATCATTACATGAGACAATGAACAAACCCTTACACTGAAGAAATGTCATGCATTCGCCAAACGTCAGTGCAAATTTATTGAGTGTCGCAAAATTGACTGATCAAGGATTTAGAGTGATTTTCAACGAAGATAAAGTGGAAATCGAGAAAAAGTGAAAAAGTTTTTTTGGAATTCGGATCGGAGACCTGTTCGTACTGAAAACGAAAACAATGGAAGTTTGAGAAGGCTTATTATGCAGAAAACTCTGAAAAACTATGGCACGAAAGAATGGGACACACGAATTATGACACGTTGAGAAACTTGAAAGACGGAAATCATGTGTGTGGACTTGAATTCAAGAAAATGCGGAACGAGAAATTTGAAAGTTGCAGTTTGGGCAAGTCAACAAGATCGAGTCATCCAACAATGAAAACGATTCAATCACATGCACCATTCGAACTGTTGCATTGTGATTTAATGGGACCCATTAAGCCGAAAACGCATGGGGGAAAAAATTACGCTTTAACAAGCGTTGACGATTTTTCGCGCCAAGGATTCGTCAAATTGCTAAAATTAAAGTCCGATACAAGAAAAGAATTAAAAAAATTAATTTTATTTCTCAATATAGATAAGACGGTTAAGAGATTGCGGAGCGACAATGGTGGGAAATTTATAGACGGAGAACTAAACGATTTCTTGAGCGAAAACGGAATTAGACATGAATAATACACCACCGCCTACACGCCCAAAAGTAATGGAGTAGCTGAACGGTGGAATAGGACGTTAATGGAAACCACGAGAACGATGATCATGGATGCCAAATTACCCGGACAATTTTGGGGCGAGATGTCGACTGCAGCGTACGTCAGAAATGCAAGTTTTAGTTTGAAGATTAACAAGACGCCCCTTGAAAAAGCAACAGGACGAAAACCAAATGTCAAACATTTCAAACGATTCGGATGCGAGGCATTCGTTCACATCAATGTGCATGAACGAGGAAAATTGGACGAAAAAGCAGAAAAAGGAATTTTCGTCGGTTATTCGGAGACGAGAAAAGCATTACGAGTTTATTTGCCCAAGAACAATGGTTGTATTGTAGAAAGTTGCGGCGTAACATTCAAAGAGGAGCTGAACGGGTGGAAGAGCGAATCAAAGGAAGCCGGAAATGAATCGAGAAATGAAAGAAATGAAGATTTTATGCAAATTCGTTTTTATTACGCGTTAATGGAAGTTGGAGCCGAGCAAACAGCACGAGTTCAACAACCGGAAGTACGAAATGAAACAACTACAACGGAGAACATCCAGATTGCGCGAAATGAAGAAATTGAACCGGAAATTGATGTTGAAGAATGATATGAAGAAGAAATTGTAAGAGCTGAACCGGAAATGGATGAAATTCAACAAAACAACGTTGAAAACGAGAATGCGAGCACAGAAATTCCACTGGAAGTGCAAGCGAAAGGACAAAAAAAGGGTTCGACAAAAGAAGTGATTGCCGTTAGAAACCTAATTCAACGACAAGAAAACGAAAGACAACTTTTAGAGCAGGGAGTTAAAAGATCTGAAAGAATAAATCCAGAAAGTACGATTTATTTGGCCGAAGACCCCGAACCGAGAAATCACGATGAAGCAAAAAGAAGTTTAGACTGGCAAGAATGGAAGAAAGCGATGGAGGAGGAAATTGGATCGATGAAAAAGCACGAAGTCTGGGATTTAACGAATTTACCTAAGGGACGGAAAGCGATACGATCGAAATGGGTCTTTAAGAAGAAATTCGGCCCAAAAGGAACAGTCGAACGATATAAGGCAAGATTGGTTGCCGTGGGATACAGTCAAATCCCCGGAGAGGACAACAACGAGACTTTTTCGCCGGTGATGCGAGGCGAAACCTTGAGAATTTTAGTCGACTTTGCAGTAAGAAAGAACGCTTCATTGAAACAGTACGATGTTGCAACAGCTTTCTTGCACAGAGAGCTGGACGAAGAAATCTTCATGCAACAGCCAACCGGATTTGAACATGGAGGGGAGTTAGTTTGCAAATTAAAGAAATCTGTATATGGACTAAAGCAAGCATCGTGGCAGTGTTTCGAAAAATTCCGAAGTATTCTGCTATCAAATGGATTTACGGAGTCACCGTTGGATCCATGTTTATTTTTGAAGAGGAGTGGCAAGAAATTTTTATTTTTGGGAATTTACGTCGACGACGTAATTACAGTTTCGAATGATACGAAATTCGAATTAAACGAGACCACAGGAATCAGAAAAGAAATCGATTTGGTAGACTTAGGCGAACTGAAGTATCTCTTGGGATTAGAATTTGAGAAGACGAAGAATGGATTGAAAATGCACCAGAGAGGTTACATCGAAAAATTACTGAAAGCTCACGGATTGGAAAAATGCAACCGTTTATCGATGCCAATGGACACCTTTTTATTCACTTAAATTGTTAATGAAACGCTAGTCTATTGGTTTTACAACCAATAAGGGGTTTCCTTGGTGCGATAGTCCAAAGAAGAGTAAAAAAGATGTTAGGCTTGAACGTGAATCACTGTTCAAGCGTGTGATGAAACGATTTGGTTGTTGTGATGATAATCGCAACAATTGTGAATCGTTATTGGTGATAATTGCACTCAAAGGTTGCAATTATGGGGTTTTGTTGGTTTATTTGCACTCACTTTCTAGAGGTTTTTCTGTTCCCTTCCGTTGCTGGTTGTCTAGGGGTTTTTTCTGCTTCCTTGGTCGATTTCTTTGGTCCTGGTGCCACGATGCACTACGACGAGCCGCACGTGCAGTGTTGGTTCCAGGAACTTCCGGTCGACTTTTGGGTGGTTTTCTTGTTGGTTTTCTTCTTTCTCCTGGTGCCCTGTCCCAATGCCATGTCGGGTCTTACGCGGGGCAGCCGGTTCCTGGGGTCAAAAGAGGTTTTTTCTTAAGAGTGTGCGATCGACGGAGATCGCGTACAATTGATGTCGCGTTCGGTGATTCGGACGCAGCAGATGGTTCTGACGTTTCCCGTCGAAACTCCCTGCCTTGGGCTAACGATGGGAAATAATTCTAAGAGTTTTGCAAGTGCTTTCACTTGCAAAAGGGTGCTCAGTTCACCCAAATTTGGGTGCAACAAGCTTAATAAAAGTGGTAAAAGTCCCTGCTTTCCCAGACTGGGGTAAGGCAAGACACCTGAAATATCGGCTGTAATCGATTGGCAATTACAGCAGAAAACAGCTTTTGGCGGGTCTCTCCATCCCAATTGAAGGTACGACAAGTCTGGTGCGGTTAAAATGGATCCCTCTGCACCGATGTGCGGTGCAGCAAGATCAAAATGTTCTAGGCCTGTTTCTAGTTCCATATCATATCAAATCCATATCAAGAGTAGTTCCAACTTATTCAAACAGGCAAAGGCTTGGACTAAAGGGTTGCAACCCCTTACATACATGTCATGGGGATAGCCAGGACAGGATGTGGATACCAGGGATCGACCAATGGGGTTGAAGAGCCCGGTACAAGGGAACGAATGGGAGGAAGTCATAACTCCTTCCCTAGGAACACCTGTGGGATGATGCATAATGAGTCATCAAACCACCTGTGGTAAAAAGAAAAGAAGCGGGAAATAAAAGAAAGCATTTTTATTTAAAGAAAATAAATAAATTTGGACGCGAAGGTGACGATTGAATAAAATTGGTACCACATCTTCTCCTCTTCCTCCTCTTCTTCCTCTTCTTCTTCTTCGTCGGCGTCTTCCTTTTTTTCTTTTCAGCATCTTCTCCCGTAACATCAGAATGTTGAATTTGTTGAGCGGTATCGCCTTCCCCGACCTTTTCCTCATCCGTTTTGTCTGCGATTTGTTCATTCTCCTCGATTGGAGGAGAGAAAATATATTAATTGTAATTCTCAAGATGTCATATTTTCCTGAAATTTCTCATTATTCCATACGATTTGAAAAGATTTTATAAGATTTTGACGAAATTTCTCGATTCCACTAGAATTTGATGAAATTTCTCAAGATTCAACTAGATTTTGATGAAATTTTTCAAGATTCTACAGAATTTTGATGACAATTCTCAAGACTCCACTAGATTTTGATGAGATTTTCTCAAGATTCCAATAGATTTTGATAAGATTTCCTGAGATTTCCTTTGATATTCAGATTACTAAAATTTCATGAAATATAACCCATGTGAGAAAGTGCAAATTTTCAAGATTTTACAGGATCTTATAAAATTTGTCATAATCTTACAATATTTTAGGTACTCGCAAACTAGCAGTTATAAAGTTTGTCTGTAATTTCTCAGAAATGTTGAATACTTTACGTCATTTATGCAAATATTGTATGATTGGTTGATAGATTGTAAGGTCACGTGATGCGAACCATGGATTGCCCAAGTAAATAAGGGATGCGATTAGCATCAGTTGACCACTTGCGTTTTATGTATTGAAAGTAGATGAAGTCCCATTAAAATATTAAAACAAAAGTCTGTTTATTTCCATATATCTACAACATATGGTAGCAGAAGTCGATGGTTGTTATGAATTAACAATAGATACCAGCGATTTAGATTATTACGAGGAATCTTCTAGTTCAAATGAGGCGAACCATGCGGTACAACAATTTACGAATTTATTACAAAATTTTGGACTAAGACGATTAACTAACACGAAGTCAACAGAAATGGCGGACAACTCAAAAGATAAAGATGTAACTGGCTTAATACAAGTCCCAAAGCTTAAAGTGTTGAGAATGTCAGGAATTAAACTTCCGAAACAATGGAATAAAAGACTCCATTGATCGTATTGTAAAGATAACAACTGATACTTTATTATTAAAAAATGTTCTCCTTATATACTCTAAAAGATGCGACCCACGTGTAACGTGATTTGCGCGTGATCTCGCTATTGGTCAGATATTCTAAGTTATCCGAAACGCTTGCGTCACAAATCCCTTTAACTTTGAATATCTCGACCAAAAAATACTCCAAAAAGTACAAAAACACATTCAAAAACACAAAAAACTTCAAAATTAAGGAAAAACTTAACATAAGTTAACCAGTTTCTAGTTTTCCTCCATCTTAACGCTTGACAACAATTTCGTTAAGAAATCCGCGGCCATTTCTTCCGTCGGAACGTGTTCGAGCCCATTATTGTGTCGCTCAATCGATTTCTTTGCGAAATAAAATAATCCATTTAAATATTTCAATCTTTTCTGTTTTCCATCGCCTCCTTCAATTTGTTTTAATACGTTGTCGCTACCGGTTCGCAGCAACCCATTGTATTTATCTCTCCCCTCGTAAACGTCATTAAAGATTTCGTTCGTCCACGTTGTTTCTTTGATTCCCTTGCTGAGAGCTGCAAGTTCCGCTTCTTGCATCGACGTCGTGACGTGAGTCTGTTTCGTCGATTTCCAATTCAAGATGTTTTGGTCATTGAACATCAAGAAAGCTCCAAAAGATTTGGCATCCTTAGTCTGATCCCAACCGGCATCCGTGTAAAACTAAATTTTCGATCCCGTTTTTGTAAAAAAGTCCAAAGTCTGGAGTTTTGGCCAAATATTGCAAAACTCCTTTTGCGGCTTTCAAATGCATAATTTTCGGACATTTGTTGAACTGTGCCAAAGCACTCAATGCGTGAGAAATGTCCGGCTTCGTGTTGATGGACAAATACATGAGTTGTCCAATAATCTCTGAAATTCAATCGGGTATGTTTCCGGACTATCCTTGTCTTCGCTCAATTTCTGATTGGCATCAATCGGCGTCTTTCTACCATTGCAGCTCGTCATATCGTGTTTCTCCATCAATTTTCGCACATAGTTGCGCTGATGCACTTTAATCCCCTCATCCGATTATTCAATTTCGAGTCCCAATAAAAAACTTAATTTTCCCAAGTCTTTCAAATCAATATCTCGACTCAATTTACGCATAAATTTGTCCTCGAACGATTTCGATGAACTTACCGAAATCACATCATCCACATAAATTTCCAAATAAATAAATTTATCCCCTTTTCTCAAAACGAACAAACACAGGTCAGATTTTGATTGCTTGAAATTGTTTTTCTTCAAAACCTTAACAATTTGTCAAACCAGCATTTTGATGCTTGCTTGAGCCCATAAAGTGATTTTTTAAGTTTATATACTAAATTTTGGCCTGTTTCGAATCCTTTTGGCTGCATCATAAAAATGTCTTCCTCGAGATCTCCGAGAAGAAAGGCGGTCGTGATGTCGTACATAAGCACATAAGCAATCGCTTATGTCGGTTTGCAGCAAAATCCAATAAAATTTGAAAGGTTTTGCTCCAAATCACGGGCGAAAAAGTATTAAAATAGTCCACGCCAGCAATCTGGCTGTATCCCACAGCAACGAGTCACGCTTTGTAGCGCTTGACTAAATCATTTGCATTAAATTTCTTTTTGTAAATCCACTTGGATTTAATCGCTCTTCTTCCCTTCGGGAGTTCACATAATTCCCAAACATCGTGCTTCTTCATCAAAGCAATTTCGTTCTCCATCACACATTTCCAGTCGTTCCATTGATTCGAATCCTTCGCCTGATGAAAATTTTATGGTTCTGGGCTTTCCTGCAGCATCAAGATAGTTTGCGGGTTGGCAGCTAAGCGATTGGATTGTCACACTCCTGATTCACGTAAATTACGTTCATTCTTGGCTCGATCCCTCTTATTTTGATCTGCAATGTCTTGATTCGTCTGTCCTTTCTCTCTCTCTGGCTTATTTCGCGGTGGAACGTTATTTGCGAACAGACAGCATGAACGTATTGCAAAGAGTCGTAGGAGGAATCGCCCGAAAGAAAAGATCGAAATATTTGAATCGAGCGTTTTATTTTGTCAAAGAGGCAATCGAGCGCGACGATTTCGATTTACAACACGTCCGATCAGAGGACATGATGTGGATTTTCTTACAAAGGCGTTAAGTGCGAATAAGGCAGAAAACAACTTGAAACATTTTAATTTAAATTAAGTTAAAATTTATTTTGATGAAATTTTGTATTTTTTGTAAATTTGTTTAATGAAAGTGTCACGGTCAGGTAAATCGCAAACTAACAGCGCTAGCAAGAGATGGCGCTGATCAAATGTAAACACTTCTATTTTT
>JAQIXT010001119.1:0-18665 GCA_034700445.1 Stenotaenia linearis | reverse complement strand
TGTCCAGCTTGAAGCAAGGCAGTTGCTGATTGGCTAAACGTAACATGAAATGTTACGTTACTGCTTAATTCAACTCAAGAGTTGAATTAGCACTTAAGGCACTTACTATCTCACAATGCACCATACCTCTCTCTTAAGTTACGTTACGATGAATGTGTGAACGGCACTTACTATCTCACAATGCACCATACCTCTCTCTTAAGTTACGTTACGATGAATGTGTGAACGTAAGTGTGAACCTAGCATTAAACAGTGACTGCACTTGGTATGAACATCAAAATAACAACTGAGCAAATTTAATGATAACAAATAAATACAGAAGAGATGAATATTGATGAATCATTAATACACAAAAACCAATCACATAACTTGTTGTCATATGTCATCATACAAAAATCAAATGTACAGGAGAAAACTAGAATTATATATATCAACAGTTACTTAATAGCGTAATTTGACTATGCGCAATATGACCCTGGCAGTAGGTGTCAATTTTCCAAAGACGATAATTTCCTGTGGCCAGACATTGCGTGTCGCGACATTTTAGTTGTTTTCTTTATACTTTTGTTGAAATTGTGCAATTTCTCCTGAATATCTGTGATTTTATCTTATGTTGTTAGTGTTTATACTGGATTTCTGTATATTTTTTTGTCATTTTGTCATTTTTACTTAAGTTTTGCTGCATTCTCTTCAATTCTTGTAAATTATTTAAATTTTTGAGAATTTCATGTAAATTTTTATAAATGTTTTAAAATTTGAACATTTTTCTGAAATTTTTGAATGTCTGAAAAATTTTTCACAAAAAACATTTTACCAGAGAAAATTTTCCATACATATATTTTCATGAACACAACTAAAATTTGCTTACAATTCAGAATACAAAATTCTTAACTTTAGCCGCAAGCAAAAACTTTCTTTCATGAATACAACCCTTATCTTCAATGTGACCCATTCAAAGTCAAAAGGCTTCTCGAGTTGTTTGCTAAATTTTAGTATTTTTTAAGCGAAATCCAATTTCCTGCTCGATATGAATAATTAACTGCGTTAGGGATTATAGAGTAATCCATAAAAAGTCCCTTACACGTCCTGATGAATCTTCAAGATTATATAATTCGTCTTTTGTTCGGGATGGTTTCCTCAGCGGGCGTAACTTTGGAGATATCGACGTCGGTGGTTCAGTGGTTAGCGCGTTCACCTTCAGACCCGATTAATGGGATTGGTAGTTTCCTTTTTTCTTCGAGATGAAAAGTTGCCTTGAATTCTTCAGGGAATTAAAGCAGTTGGTTCTGAATTTACTAGATTTTTCCTGCACGTTAAAGATCCCCAGAGTGGCAAAATTTCCAATGGTTTGTCCCTATCGATATTTAGACGAATGGCAGACGTGGTTACTTTAAAACTTCCCCTTGATCCATAAGAAATGTTTTTGTCGATTTTGAACTCATTTTTATTTGACAAACAAGGAAGTAGATGTTATTTGAAGTCATAATGTTTAAAATAAAAAAATTTCAAATGCCTTATTTTATCGATTACAGCCGAGGGCTCTGTATCACTTGAGTGTATCCTTTAGTCAAGAGAGGCCTATATCCAAGAATGAATTTTAAATCAATAGCTATTTTAGATCTACATGATTGTAGGCCTACTATCAGTCATTTCAGACAGTTCTCTATTCTTGACTTCGGCTTAGAGTCCATTATTGGCAAAATTCTAGAGGAATTTTCAAAAACCAAATTTTCTGGGATATTATAATTTCTTCTAGAACTTTTAACCAATGGAGCCTTAGCATTACAGGTTAAATCTCGAATTTCATTGTAACGAGATCTGGGCTGGTATTCACAAACAGTACTTACAATCATTTTTTGACATAAGTTAATGCTAAGCAAAAATTGGAATTCATAAAAGAATTCCTACACAAATTCCTAAGTTGAAAAAAGAGGTTACTTAAGCATTTTCCTAACAATTATTTTTCCCATAGAAAATTTTACTTACGCAAATATTTAAGCAAGAATACAACAATGAGTTTACTTAAGATTTTGCGTATGAAATTCTTAAGTTTTGACTATGCAAAAACATAGGCTAGTTTTTGTGAATACCACCCCTGATTACTATTGATTTACTTACAGTGGGGATTATAATAAGGGGGTTATAATGAGGTTATAATAGAATTTTCATTATAATGATATTCGTTATAACTTGATTTGACCTCACGTATAATCATCTTTGGCCATTTTAGAATTATTGGAAAAATCCATTCGTCGGCCAGTCTATACACATTTTATGAAATATTGTGACCTATAATCATGAGCATCCTACTTTCAAGTGCAACCTCTGATCGATAAAATATGGCACAGATAGAAGCTTGCTACAACAAATTTTTCATTACTAAAAATTGTCTTCAAATCTCCAGAGAAAGAAATCCTTTATAATCAATCTCGTTATAACGAAAATTTCATTCAGCAAAGCATCTGTTTCAAAAACAATTTCTTATAGAACTTTAAACCCATAGAACCTTAGCATTAGTGTAATCTTCGGTCATTTTAGAATTATTGGAAAAATTTTATTTGTCGGCCCGTCGGCCACAGCCTATACTCGCTTTATGAAATGCTGCGGCCTATAATCACGTGTCCTATGTTTAAGTACGGCCTCTAATCGATAAAGTACAGCACAGGTAGAACCTCGTCACAACAAATTTTTCATTAAAGTTTTGAGTACCATGCCGAATGCGCAAAGAAAAAAAATTCATTAAAAATAGTACATTTAATCAATAGTTCTATAATTTCTTTAAAATGTTTACGTTTCCAGTTCCGCTACTAATTACAACATTTCATTACACAAGGTTATAAATTAAAATGTGTTCTAAAAACACTCAATTGCTGCCTCTTGTAGCGTGAAAGTCAGCAATATACCACTTTGTTGAACGAGTTAAATAAAGTTTCCTTCTAAATTTTCAAATCTCGTTTTACACTGCTACCAAATTCCATCGTTGGAAAGACAAAATGGCAGCTTTTTGAATTGTATCGTCTTCGCGCGTGCCAAGTTCCTCAGTCAAAATAGATCCAGCATGGATAGAACGCGATGTCAAATATCACGATAGTCGGAACGTTAAAACACAATAGAGACTTAGCGAAAACTTGGTACCAAGCTACTAATTTACCAACATGCAAAGTGAAACAATGGTTTTGAATTAGAAACCATTGTTTCAGTTTGCATGTTGGTAAATTGGTAGCTTGTTATCAAGTTTTTGCTAAGTCTCTAATCTCTTCGACTCCTCAGAAGAAAAAAATCCTTTATAATCGATCACATTACAACAAAAATTTTGTTACAACAAACCTTTTTCAACCCGCCACGAACCAACTTGACCGAGCACTCGCTCTCAGCCCAACAGCCATCAACCCACCACTTACCCGCATCCTTCAAACACTTTTCAAGTCATCCACCATTCCCCATGACTACACTCGCCCAACAGTAACAAATTTATTCTTCGCAGCGACTATGAATTTTGAAAAATGTCTTCGTTGACGATGCATATCCTTCATGGCAACCCGCAAGAATTTTTATTTTAATTACAAGCCAACTTGGTTCGTGTCGCCTCACTTAATGCTCAACACGAGATCAATAAAGCACACTCTGCCCTCCCTTTTGTGTTTAATCACACTCGAATGGGCATGCCAGCAGCCTGACAAGCCGGCACGGCTCTCCGAACCTCAGCTTTACAGAGGAGGACTCCACCGAAGAGATTCCAGCAGCAAAATGTTCCCTGGCCACTGGATTTAACTGCCACGACAAGAGCCGCCAGCTTCTTGGTCATGAGTGCACAACATCGAATGAGGACCAACTGTCATTCTTCGCTCACCGCCCCTTTGCCATCCTTATACCTCGGCAGACGCTTTACGACAAAAAGAAGTGGTCGGAGCTGTGATAAGGCTAAAAGCAGATGGGATTCAACAAACACAATGTTACTGCGGTTTTATCCGGTTTTCTTATTCTCCGGTGGGGAATTAAAGCCGGCACGGTCTAATGGCGTTAACGCTGCTGTTTTTATAATGCGTTGGGAAATATCCATAGGAGGAATAGCCGGCTGCGACCGTGCGATAATATTCCTGCTAATCACAAAACTTGTGAATGCTGTATTTCTTCGAATAAACCCAGCAGCTCTTATTATAAAATGATTGTTTACAGAGTTAATTATCCATCAAACTTTGTGATTCTAGCTTAAAAGCAGCATATAAGTTAGATTAACATTGTAAAATATTAAAATAATTTATACACATGTGCGCCGCCATGTATGAGCTAAGCCAACTGGAGATTTTGGTCATTTCGGGCTTCACTTGAACCCAGCTGTTATAACGAACTCGGTTATAACGAACTCGTTTATAACGAAAACCCCGCTATAACAAAGAGATTTGAAATCCACAAAACAATTTTCATGTTAAAAAGGTTCCATGTAACGAAAACTCGTTATAACAAACTGATTTTTTTGGTCCCAAGCATTTCGTTATAACGAGGTTCGACTGTAGCAGTTAAATTTAGCCATAGCAGCCAATATTGCTAAACTAGCTCAGCCAACTATCTGGTAAGGTAGGTAACCATCCTCAGGTGAAAAAGACTATAGAATACCGTGGAATGTTTCATAAATCCCATAAATCCCATAAATCCAATACACGATCTTCCAAAACTTTTTTCACCAGGGTTGCGGCATGGAAAATTAAATATCATTTAGAGAATAAACTTAGTAAATTCTCTAATTACATTGCAATTAAAATCGCAATACTAAGCAATTGAAGTTCATTTATCATTGTTTTTGCTGACTAGCCAGGAAATTAAATTTTTAATCAACTGAAAATGGCTTAGCAAGCAGCCAGAAAAGATATTAATTAACCCAGCCAAAGCCAGCCGCTAACTACTGTTGGTTAAGCTAATCAAGCCAGCAACTGATCAAAACTGGTTGGCGCACATCTCTAATAACGTAAATAAAGTTAGAATAATTAGTTTAGCAACTGAAAGTGTAGAACAATTTGAAGGATCACAACATTTGTTGCAATTTTATTGAACCTATCTTAGTAGAATACTGTTTCCGGCACATCATATGAATTTGTTGTCATGCCGGAAATTGGGGGCATGAGTCATTGGTTTAGGTAGATTTTAAATTTAAAAATGGGATACAGAATTTTTTTCTTTTTTAAATTTCTAGCCAAGAAAGGGTTTTGTTGCAAAAGGAGGATTCAGCCATAATCTGGAAGTTTGGCCACAAGGGAAGTTTAAAACCAAAAACTCTTTTAGTATGCCGCTGGCACAAGTTTCCTCTTGTTCTTAGGAGGTTGTATGAATAAGACATTCACAGATTTGGTCAAATATCATTATATTAAAAGTATAATTTAAATTTATAACAGTGTCTGCATGATCTCAGCTTGCAGCATTTTTCATTATAAAATTGAGTTATAATACTTATATCAACTTTATAAAGGGAAATGCACTCCCATAAACTCACTATTGGTGCATATTTATATATATATATATTAACCTAATAGGAAAAGTTACTAATCCACAGTTGAAATGCTAAACTGCTACAACTAAAAGAGTAAAAATGAATAACAAATGCCAGGCTCTTTCATCAGTATGGTGCTGGGATTTAAAAGGAATTAAAATGTCTGATTTGAAATGGATTAATATTTGATGCATTGAGCATGAGGTGATTAGTTAAATCTGCAATTCAATAGAATAAATAATAGAGCTAACTTTTATTAATTCCAGCTGTTCTGAAATATATCAATAGTCATCAATCATTAATTAATATTACAGTAACTCCAGATATATTTTATCAGTTTTCTTGAGCATTTCCTTTAAATATTATCTTAGCATTCTAAAACTTTCTGAGAAACTGAGTCTGCAATATGCAAAATCATATTTTGACTAAAGTGGGTGTATTTAGTGAAATTATCTTCTTAATAAAAATTATCATTCCATGAAGAAAATTTCCCAATTCATTTTGCAATTCATTTCAATTTTCGACTTAATTTGAATCGAAAGACAACCGACCACTTAAAACTCCCAGTCAAATTATTGAATGAACCATTTCAATTTGTTTTTAGCTGGAATGACTCATTCCTTGAATAATTTGAATCAGCATATTAAAGTATATTAAATTGGTGATTGTCTTTCTAATAAATTTGAAATAAGTATCAGTATTGAAATAGTATCATGATATCTCTTTCTATACTGGTAACCACATTGAAATATTGTTATCGAGCATAAAAGTGACAATAATACTACTTTAACTGACCCTTGATCTAGTTTTCATGGAATTCTGAAATTTTTGGTTCACTTCCCACAAATCAAGTTTCTGCACTCACAGACAGTCAATATTGATAAGCACTACCAGGTTGAATCGCATTATAACAAATACCATTATAAGAAAAATCTCATTATAACAAATTTTTTCGAATCCTCACTGTAATAGAAATCCTTTATAATAGGGAATTGACTATACTTTGGTTTACCAAATATACTCGATATGCAAAACGCAATTTATTTGGCAATTGAGTATTTAGAAGTTGGTTTTGAATCATAGAATTAGTAAAATAAAATTCAAGTCCAAAACCTAAACATCAAATTTAAAGTGCATGAAAACTATAGAATAGTTTTTATTAAATTTTTGAGATCCTGAGTTCCATTTTTTGTTTAAACTAATATAAGTCACCGACTTACGCAATTAATTCGTTCTAGAATAATCCGCCAAGTTAAATGAATATACAGTCGGACCCGCCAGTAGCGACCTCGGCTATAGCATCACGTTTGGTGCAGTCCGGCGAACACTTTGACGCTATAAGCGGATTCGCTTGTAGCGTCAACCCGCTTATAGCGTCAATTTAAGCCCGGTCCCTTGATTGACGCTATAAGCGGGTCCGACTGTACCAATGTTGCACTACAAATAAGTCATGACTTGCATGTGGTGTACATAAACAAAAATGGCAATGAAACTAGTAGCTGTGCATCATAGCTTAGTATAAACCCCAGATACTCAATTCTCAAAACACAATTCCAAAAAAATGCGTACTGAGTTCGACTCAATTTCGAAATTGCAAAGCAAACTGTGTGTCACATGACTAAATATTGCGTATTCTGTATTTGGTCAAACGCAAATCAAAAATTCTCTAAATCCCTAATCAATCTCGTAACAAAAATCTCATTACAATTAAGGTTTTTCCGGTCACTCCGAGTTCATTGTAACGAGATTCTACCCGCAGTCAACACACATCCAAAACTGCATGCGAATGACTGATAACACCGTAAAACTGCAAACACATTGAAATCGTTGTTGAATTAGCCGCACCGCTTTAAGTCACTTTTTCTTCCCTGTAAAAAAAAGCATTTCAAGAGTCTTGTTCAGCGCTGAAGGTTGGAATTTGAAATTCAATTACAGAAAGTTATGAAATATGTGAATAAAAATTCATCTAATAGCACATGAAACAGCATGGTGGTGGTGAATGTTGAGAAGATTCTTTCATTTTCTGCTTTCTCTGTGTGTTGATGGGAGAATAGGGAGAGGAGATTGAATTTGAAGAAGAGAAGGGATAAGAGCAAAGGAAAAGATCACCATCTGACTCACATAAAGCAAGAAGTTGTGCAAGGATTGGATGACTGGATTACTGCATTGTGTAGGCAAAGTTTTGATAAAGTGGAGGAATCAATGGATAATTGTCAGGTTTTTGTTGTTTGTGTTGGAAATGAGGGGGCCGATATTTCAGATTTCAAAATCAAGAAATTCAGGAAATCCATAAAATGTACTGAAATACATAGAAATCCAATGAAATTCATTGAAATCCAATGAAATTCATTGAAATCCAATAAAATACACTGAAATATATGAAAATCCACTGAAATCCTTGTGAAAGCTTGTGAAATCCTCCTGAAATCCAATAAATATTTGAAATATGATGACATGCGCATGTGTTCATGTATGAACTGTGGTTTCCGGTTACCAAATTCCAATTTCCGGTTCTTGCAGGCCACAACCGCTTCCTATTAAATCCAATAAAATACAGGTGAAATTCAATGAAATCCAACAAAATTCAGGTGAAATCCAATGAAATCCAACAAAATTCAGGTGAAATCCAACAAAATTCAGGTGAAATCCAATAAAATTCAGGTGAAATCCAATAAAATTCAGGTAAAATCCAATGCAATCCAATAAAATTCAGGTAAAATCCAATAAAATCCAATGAAATTCAGGTAAAATCCAATGAAATTCAGGCAAAATCCAATAGAATCCAGAAATACCACACCAATTTTGGATTTCAGAAACCCGGTACAGATTTTTTGTATTCGGTACCCTTGGTTCGGAAAGAAGTGTCAAAGGATGATTAGAGGGTTTTAGTTGGATAAACTGGTGTGGATAGGCAATTAGCTACATCTGGCTTGTTGCAGACTCATTAGAGGACTAAGTTGCAAGTTGGTGCTGTGAGGGATGGAGTTGGGCTGTTGACTTGTAGTAATTGGATTTGTTTTTGCTTGGTTTGTAATGATAATAGATAATGACATGGAATACTTGGTATGGTGGTTAATGATAGAATAAATGTTATTAGATGGGTTTTTTGAGGGGATTTGGGTGTAAGTGGATCTGGATGTTTTGTTTTCGGTGAAAGTAAGCTGTGGGTTGTAATCAAGAAGTTGATTTTATATGACTTGGGTTTGATGAATTTTGGTCAATGGAGGATTTTGTTTTTATAGTTTTCTCTTAGATTTTTGCAAGTTTTATTGAATTTTTGTAGTTTTCTTTTAAATTTTTGGAAGTTTAACTGAATATCTGTGAATTTTCTTTTGGATTTTTATTGAATTTTTGTTGTTTCCCTTAAACTTTTGCAGTTTCCATTGAATTTCTGTAGTTTTCTCTTAAATTTTCATAATTTCAACAGAATTTCTATAATTGTCTCTAAAATTGTTAAATTCCCACCAAAATTCTGTGACAAAGCCACACATTTTACATTAATTTTCTTTCTAGAACATTTTCTTCTAAAACTCCAAGCCAATGGAACCTTACTATTATTGTCATAAACCAATCCGAACCAAATTCTTCACACCAAAACCAAATTAGCCCCATAAAACCTATTCTAATCATTCCCAGCATTGAAATATGCAATTACCTGGAAACAAGATTAGTGACCGAACATTCTGGCACAAAATCAAAATTTTAAACACTGAAAGTCACTTAATTTCTTGTAAAATTCAACTGCTAAAATCAATTCTGGTGCACAAAACACTGAAATTTTCAAATTTATCATTGTTTTTGATATTTGTTGTTTCTGTAAGCAAAAAAAAAAATTTTTTTTTAAATTGATTTCTATCAATGTTATTTAATTGCTTCATTTCCTGACAACTATTGACTATTATGTGTAAAAGTAAGTGTTGTATGTTGTTATGTGCGCTAATATCAATTTTATATGAAAGTTTAAATTGAATAAGTGGAATTTAGCTCTTATCACATTACTGTGAACCATATTTCATGCAAAATGAATAAATTTAATCCAAACATGCCCAGAAATGACATAAATAAATTGTCATGTTATTTGTAGGCCTAAGTAAGTTGATTTTTCAATAATAAATTTTCTGTGAAATTAAATGGAATGTAGATAGTAAATATTATTCAAAATAAGCAAAATTTTCTCAAACAAAAAATATCCCCCAAACTCATTTTTAAACAAAAAAAACAATCTTTCACTTAACAAACAAATATTTTAGTCACAAAAAACTGAAATTTCACTCACAAAAATTAAATTTCATTCATAAAACTGAAATTTCAGTCAAAGAAATTAATTTTCACTAAGAAAAACTAAAATTCATTCATAAAAACTGAAATTTTACTGAAAAAACTGAACTTCCACTGAAAAAACTCAAATTTCACTGAAAAAATTCAAATTTCACTGAAAAAATTCAAATTTCACTGAAAAAACTCAAATTTCACTCAAAAATACTAAAATTCATTGTAAACATTTGTTTTGGCCATTTTTCAATCATGCGTATGTTTTCTTATAATTTTGAGAAAAATAATTTTAAAAATCTCCAAACTCATTTTTACACACAAAAGAAAATAAATTTTCACTCACAAAAAAAAATTTCTGTCAACAAAATCCAAATATCACTCAAAAAAACTCATTCCCAAAAAAAAAACTAATATTTCACTCAAAAAAACTCAAAAAACCGCCAAAACCCCACGAAAACCCCTCACACCACTCTCCCCGACCAATCCCTGGCAAAACCCCAACAAACCACCCACCCCTTTACCCCCACATGACCTTGATACCAATCCCACACAAACAAACCACTAAAACCCAAAAAAACACCCAAAAAAACCAAAACCCTCACTCAAACCCCCCAAAACAACCCAAAAAACCCCAACACCAACTCAAACTCACAGTTTTGAAGTCGATGAATTGCGTTATTAGGGTTCCGTCGGGCCTTTGAAATTCCAACGTGACCGTATCCACCGATACGTTGGCCGTGATAGTTTCTTGAAGGACATCTCCGCCTTGGTTTTTCACGTTTATGACCAACTGTCCGAGCGTTTGGCAGCTTAGATTGCACAGAAACAGGCAAATGGCACACACGAGTCGTTTGCGGGTCCATGTGGACATGTCGGCAATCGTCACAACTTCACAAACTCATGCACCAACTTGTCATCTCCGTCTGTCGGGCGCCATGATGGATTTGGTTATCATATGAGCTGCGCTGGCGTGGCGAGTCGAGCGATCGGGCGTGGAGGGAGTAATGGCGGAGTTGTGTTTGGTTTTTGTTCGGATTTTTTGAAAAAAATTTTTGTGGTGAATTTTAGGGGTGGGGTTTTGTGGGAGGTATTAGTATTTTTGTTTTGTTTTGAAATGATGCGGGTTTGATTTTAAGAATGGGGTTGTGGTTTGAGGGTTTGGCGCGAGATGGTGCGGTGTTACGACAGATGGGGCTACGGAAGGATGTTTGAGACAGAGTGTTTTAGTTGTCGTGTTTTGCAGTTTTGAATTTGTTATTTCTTATAAGGTTTTGTTGTTGGATAAAGTGATTTTATGGAGTTATTAAATAATAATGGATATCCATTTTAGTTTAAAATTTTTGAATTTTGATTGCATAGTTTTGGAATTAAAAATGAAAAATTGTTACGAAAATGAAAATTGTTGCCTCAACTTCGGAATTCTTCTTAATAAGCTTAAAAACTAGAGGACTTACAGCTTCCTGGTTTACGAATTTTATTGTTTTTTTGTCTATTCAACCAATTTCCTCTTGAAAAAAGAAATTGGAAGAAAGGAAATTTTTATGAACAGACTTTTATGCAATAAATTTTATTTTATAGCTAACGTATTGTGCGCATTTCAAACCATCTGTTACTCATCCGAGCTACCTGTATTCATATCCGATATTAAATAATTTGGAGTAATCGATTTTATGACCGATGAAATCCGATCACATTTCCCAGGATTAACACAGTTTTATAATTCTCAGCTGTAATTTGCTAGACTGCTCAATGTTTTCTCTAGAAACTCATTGATTCAGATAGAGATAATCATTTTAATAAAAGTAAGTGTCTTCAGTAGTTTAGGAATTATGATCGACTATGCGAATAACGTAACTACTTTTATCCACAAGTCATTCACAAGATGGCACCACCATACTCCCTTCCACCATAACAGAAATAGAAACTGAAACCACTTTCCCTTTAAAACCTTGTAATATGACATTAAATGTTGATAAAGTGAATAAATAATGAAAATAAATTGCCAGGTGAATATATGGTCTAATCTTGCCTTCTACCTTTATTTTTAAGAATCGACTGTGCTTGTTAATATGGAATAACTGCGGAAATAGATAAATCTACTTTCCATAACTGTCATCACGATTTTGCTGAAGCAGAGTATCAAAGCTCTCAATTTTTAAGTCTACATCTGTTGCTGTACATTATTTTATAGAATATGAAACTGAAAGGCACCTTAGTACCAAGACTAGTCTTCGTTCATTGTTTACAAACTATTTCACTAGGATCAAATACTTTTTTTTTCTTGTTGATCAAACTCAAATCAATTTAAATCAGTTATAAAACATATTTTAAATTTATGAATTTAAATGAATATTACCTTGATATTTTTGCTATTGAAATATTTTCCTATTCATCAAAAAAGATAAATTCTTCTAAAATCCTCACAAAATCATCAGCAAGACACTATTACAGTATAATTTCTGACGCAAATCTGACAGGAAGTTTCCTCTACTTTGCCCTGTCAAATCACTCACATTTTGATAGTAATGTTCTTCCGCCACCTATTAGGTTTATCATGTAACTCTATGGGAAAAGTGAAAGTTGCATAGGAACACTACTATCCACTCCTAACTGATTTCTATACTTCCAAGCACTTCAGTGCAAAGAAAAGCTTACAAGGCCTCGTAAGAATAACTTATCAGGATAAGTCTCTCTTCCTAGGATCCATTGCTAACATGATTGGTCCAATTCAAACATTTCTCGGCTTCTGATTGGCCGACGTTTGATGACGTTTGAGAAGTGAAATAATCATTTAAAAATATCTTTAAAATGAGCTTTCAATTTATACAATAAATGGTGGCTAATGCTTCCGTCCCTATCAATGGTGGCTGACTGCTGGATACCCATCAAAGTACCCATAATGCCTTAATAGCCATATTCTAGAAAACTTTTGCTAATTAATTTTGCAGGAGAGGGGTACTATCTGTTGATTTTCAAGATATGGCTAAAACAAAGTAAAATAAAAAAATCTTGTTATTGTTAGTTTTTCTTTTTTAATTCCTAAACTATTCAATCAATAATTAAAAACTTTTAACCAAAATGTGTGCTTACAACTGCTTTATGACTCACTAAATTCATTTTATTCTGTAACAAAGATTTACTCGGTAATTATGAATTATCTAATTTTTAACGAATGACTTTATCAAACACTTTTTACTAATTGCATTAAAACTCAGTATTATACACAATTAATACAAAACTAATTTAATTTTATACTTGAAAGTAATTAATAGTAATTAATATCAAATTCTATAATTCTCAACTACTATTTCATTTAATACTTCACGTGTCGTTCACAAGATGGCACCACCTCTCTCCCTTCCACAGAAACAGAAATGGAAGCTGAAATCACTTCCCCTTCAAAAGCCATATGGTTCTGGACATTAAATGTTGATAAAATGAATAAATGATGCAAAATAAAGCGCCTGGTGAATAAAATTTAAAAATTAATTGATTATTTATATTTCCCATAGTGAACATCGCAC
Organism: Stenotaenia linearis; assembly: GCA_034700445.1. Classification (NCBI taxonomy): domain Eukaryota; kingdom Metazoa; phylum Arthropoda; class Chilopoda; order Geophilomorpha; family Geophilidae; genus Stenotaenia; species Stenotaenia linearis. Next base: position 5,387 of record JAQIXT010001119.1, on the reverse strand, counting down.
TTACGGTAATAAAACTACACATTAAAGACAAGCCCCTACCTGCCTTAGTGACCCATAATCAGTGTAATATTCCCTCCAAGGGTCTCCAACATGCAACATATGGCTAGTGAGGGCTGTGAGAGCGTGGGAACTCCATAACACCACACCCACTGGGACTAATTTTGCAAATTTCTTATTTAAAATCAAAGTTTCGGTTTCGGTTGATGAGTTTGAGTGGGTGAATTAGTGTTTTGGACACTCTTTGACCGTGAAAACCGTTGGAAACCGGGCGTTGGTCAAGTTTCACGAGTTTTACTGGACAATGGGATAGTAAACTGGTCAAAGGTGGTCAGTGCAGGGGCTTTTGTGTGAAGGGTTTTTCATATGGGAGGGGGTTGAGAACAGGTGAGATGAAAAGAGTGGTAGATGAGTGAGTTTTGACCTTGTTTTAAGGCTAAATTTGGTTTGCTGGGTTGATTAGACACACCCAGCAGGTGACCACAGGTTGATTAGTGAATAAAAAGTGGGTATTTGGGGTTTATGGGAAGATTGTTTGGTGTGGATAAGGTTTTTAGTGAGGAAAAAATGGATTTGTGTGTGTTTTTGGAAGTTTTCGAAAAGTCATGCAACCCTTAACACGTAGTTTCCATAGGCCTGGTTGCGTGACTTTTTGAACGTTTTTGTGATTGTTGTTGTAAGGCTAAATTTGGTTCGTTGGGTTAAATGACCACACCCGACAGGTGACCATACGTTGATTAATGAATTAAAAGTCGTATTTGAGGGTTACGTGATGAGTGTTTGACCTTAGTGACGTTTTTGGAAGAGGAAAATGAAAAAAAAAAATGATTTTTTTTAATGGTGTAAAATGTCACGCAACCCTTAACACGTAGTTTCCATAGACACGGTTGCGAGACTTTTTACACTTTAAAATTCCCATTTTAAATTAAAAAAACCACAAAATCCATTTTAAAAAACCACAAAACCAAACAAATTTTTCATAATTCAAAAATATTTATTTACAAATTTACATCTTTGGTATTTTCAGCTGTGTGAAACAAAATTAACAACAAAAACAATGCGATTTAAGTACACAATAAAAACAAAAAAATTAACATCTTTCATTTCTTCAAATTCAACTACCACGGACGCCATGGTTTCGTATTCGTAGGTTGGTGATAGAATCTCGGAAAGTTACTTTCGAAGTGGTGACCACGAGTCAGGTCCAACGGCGACCCAATCGGCGACGCGACCGGTGACGCGACCGGCGAAAAGTGCGAGTACTCCCGCGGCGATGGCGGCGGGGTGCACGGCGAGACTTCCGTACTCTTCGCCTCGGCCGATTTTCGCCCGGTGAGGTGTGCGATGAGCCGCATTCGAATCGTATCGTCCAAACCGGGTAAAGTCGTAACACACATGGCTACTTCATTCGCACATTCCGTAAATCCCGCGCGAAATTCGGCCATGTCGACCTGATGAACTCGCCGTTGGAGTTGTAGGCCTTTCAGTTGTCGGACGGTAAGTTCGAGGATGTCTGCTTTTTCTAAGCGGTTTGCTTCGTTGTTCTGAGAAAAGAAGGAAAATTGAGTTTAATTACGATGTGAGTAAGTTTTGGAGTATTTTTAAGTTTTAAAATTTGAATGAAAGTCACGCAACCGTGTCTATGGAAACTACGTGTTAAGGGTTGCATGACTTTTTGTTGAGTTTTTTTTGTGAGTAAAGTGACGAAAATCGGTTAAATAGTGATCGATTTTTGTTAAAATATGTAAAAGTAAATGAAAAATGTTTAAAGAGGGTGTTTTTAATAGGTTTTTCATAGATTTGGGTTCTCAAATTGTAAAAAATGATAAATTTCAGACAGTCAAAAAGTCACGCAACCCTTAACATGTAGTTTCCATAGGATTGGTTGCGTGACTTTTCACAGCGATTTATTTTTTAAACTCTTATAGGAAATTAATTAAAACTATAATTAAAAACACTTAAAAAACATAAAATTAATTAATCCCATCACTTTCCTTAACAACTGCCATCTCCAAATCACAAAACCCACAAAAATTTTTTTTTTAAAGTTCCGCAACCCATGCTACGCAAACTCCACACTAACGGTTGCGTTACTTCCCACCCCACAAAAACCAAAAAATCAAACACTTACATCGATAGACGGATTCGTTTCTCGTAAAAGATTCTTAAGTTCCATCAAACACTGATTAATTCTCGCTCGACGGCGACGCTCCAACAACGGCTTAACAATCTAAAAAAAAAAAAATTAATTAATCAATCAATCAATTAAAATCCACAAAAAAAAAATTTAAATATTAAAACTTTAAAAAAAAATTTCTTACTTTTCTGTATTCCTGTGCCTTCATGACTGGTTCGGTGAGTACCTTCATGTGAGCGGCTTGTGGAGCTCCGTGTATAAGCACGTGGGCCTTGGGAAGCGTGTGGCAGAATGTCATGAGGCGGGCACGTGCGCCGCCATTTATAGTGGCAAGCAGGTGTGCGCCTGTCTCGTGGCTGGCGTGGGAACGAGCGCTCGCGCTGCTTCTCAGTACCACTGCGCAGATTCTATTGTCGGACCCCCGGAACTGGCACGAGGTGAAGCTTGACTGAGTCTCCCCATCAAGGAAAATGAGGAGGAAAAGCGCAGGTGCCGAATGCCACGACACTTGTCGTTTAATTGATACGTGTCATAAATGGTTTCGCACCTTGAGAAAATACGGTTAAAGTCGAGAAAAGTGATGATTTTGATGATTTTTGGAAAAGTTGGGAAAAGTCATGCAACCCTGTCTATGGAGATTACGTTGTTAAGGGTTGCGTGACTTTTTTGAGGTTTGTTTGTTTGGTGTTTGGTTGTGTTTGTGGGGGAATGAGGTTTGTTTGGGGGTGGGTGGGGGTGTGAGGTGGGGTTGTGGGTGGAGGGAGGTTGGGTTTAGGTGGTTTTCTGAGGATTTAGTGGTGGAGAGTGGAGGAATTGAGTTTGGAATGAATATTTGAACGGTGAAAAATTCATGCAACTGTGTCTATGGGAAATTACATGTTAAGGGTTGCGTTAGTTTTTCCGTTGTGCATTTTTATTGATTTTTGTAAGAAAATCAACGAAATTTGAGTTATGCTTGTCAAGTTACATAAAATTAAGTGGAAACAAACTTCTTTTAAGTATTTTATTTAGTATAACTATGGGAAATACAAACGATAAGTGAATAAGTCTGAATTCAAAACATTGAAAATGCACGCAACCGTGCCTATGGGAATTGCGTGTTAAGAGTTGCGTAACTTTTTTAAACGATGCATTTTCATAAACGACTAAATTCACGGAAGCTCTTACGATAGTGATCAAAAAACGATAAAAATAAGTAAAAGTACACTTCCTTTAAGCATTCCACCTCATAGCAACTAAGATAAATCCAAACAATAAACAAATAACGCAATAAATTCAATGCACAAAATTCACGCAACCCATCCTATGCAAACTACATGCTAAGGGTTGCATGACTTTTTCCATTTCATTTTTCACAACTTTTTACAAAAAATACAACAAAATCCACACAAACCCGACTCACATTCACCAAAACACACAAAACTAACTAAAAACACACCTCTTTTAACTCCCCCACACCACCCAAATCCCACAAAACACCTCCAAACCAAAACAAACAACCCGAAAAATCCACGCAACCCGTCCAATGCAAATCCCATACAAACGGTTGCGTGACTTTCCCCGCACTCCTAACAACATTAACCACCGCTCCATTGGTCATCTCGCCAAATCAGCCGGCTCGTGGACAACATGCGCTTCTTTTTCATCATAATACACACACGCACGGCGTCTTAGCTCCTCCCTCATGCCCCCACGTCTTGTGCTCGCATCTGGCGAGCAAGGGGGCACCAAGGCAGTCCGTGGGAACTGAGCGCCGACTTATTTTCCATCCCGCCCACCACCCCCCACCTTTCTTCACTGTTTAACCCCCACTATGCATTCCCAGAACAAAATAACACCCACGCACGATGACGTTGCAAAGGTGAAACTCGAAATGCAAAAAAAAAAAATTTTTTTTTTTTGAAATTTAAAAAAAAATGGCGCCCGGGGAAAATGCAAATTTGATCTGAAGACACGAGACGCGGGTTTCTTAAGACGGGTTCTTCGGTGGCGGATTGGGTTGAGTTTTCTATTCAACTGGCAACTGGATTTTGTGGGGGGAGGGGTTGGGGGTAATGTCTCCTGTCGCTTTGGCCCCCTAAATCCAGTCGGGTCTTGTTAGCCGGGGACAGCACGTGCGAAGGGTGGGCGATGGTCGAAGACGGTTGGATGGGATGAGGGTTTAATTGCATTCCGATGTTATTTAGATGGGGTTTGATGTAATTGTGGGGAATTAAGTGGGGATGTGTGGAAATTGTTTTTTTGTGAGGGGAAAGTGGTTTATTTGAATGAGAAAAAGTCATGCAACCCTTAACATGGAGTTTAGGTAGGATGGGTTGCGTGACTTTTTGTTTAGTTGGAATTTGATGTTGTTTGGTGGTATTTTGTTGTTAAGACGTGTTGTTGTTGTTATTAAGTGTGGGATGTTGAGGAAATTGTTTTTTTGTAAAGGGGAAAGGTGTGTTTTGGGTTTGTTTTAGGAATTTTGATCAATTTCATTGATATTTATTGGTGTTTGATGTTTTGAAAAGTCACGCAACCCTTAACACGTAGTTTGCATAGGATGGGTTGCGTGATGTTTTGGTCGGTTGGATTTTGGTTTTGGAGTTTTGCTCAGTGGTTTTACGATTTGAGGTTATTCTAGAAAGAGTATTTTCACTTAATTTTGTGTATTTTGATGTAATCGAGTGTATTTTGCAAGGAAATCGTTCTTAATCGACAGAATATTAAGAATTTTGCAATCAAAAACAAAGTGTCGATGTAACGCAACCCGTCCTATGGAAACTACGTGTTAATGGTTGCGTGACTTTTCCGTGTTTACATTTTATAAACAAACAAAAACAAAATTTACGTCTTCTCGTTAAAAAAAAAAAACGCTTAGAAATGGTCGCTTAAGCGTGAAAATTTACTTTTAACCCAAAAACGTACACGTAAACCCAATTTATAACTGCTTTTTTACACATTTTCTTTAATTTGTTTGCAAATCCATTTCAAATTGAATTTAAGAAAACCAAAACAGGTTTTTTAAACTTTTTTACACAAAAGATTAAGGACAAATCTAATTACCGTAAAATTCAATTAATTCCTTTATTTATAACGGAAAAAACGAGAAAAAACAAACATTTCTCGCATAATGAGACGATTTATTAATTTAAAAACAAAAAAAAGGACGATTGGACACAAAAACGATGTTCGCAATGGATTATGGGAATGAAAAATGGCCAAACGGTGGCTGGAGTCGGTCGACCCCACCCGCTATGACGTTACGGGCAGG
>JAQIXT010001118.1:0-18676 GCA_034700445.1 Stenotaenia linearis | reverse complement strand
TGTTACGTTACTGCTTAATTCAACTCAGAGTTGAATTAGCACTTAAGGCACTTAGTATCTCACAATGCACCATACCTTTCTCTTAAGTTACGATCAAGAGTGAACTTAATTGTGAACCTAGCATAAAACCTACTAAAGTGACCACCTGTGTATGACCACTGACTTTATTTATATTTGGTCAACTTCTATGTTAATAAACCTCTATATGGTCACCACAGACCAACAAATTTCCGCCCTACTGCGATCACCTTGGCAGGTTTTACTGTATTTACATCTTCTAAGTTAAATTTTCAGATATGACAAAATTTACTTTTTCACAGTTCGATAACCCACATCCAAACTTCCAACCATGTTTCCAAACACTTTATTTACAAAAATGCCACAAACCAGCAGAAACATAATACAACATAGCCATATAATAATACATTAAAAATGACACAACTGCTTGATGGGGTTCAAAGACTTCTTGCTATCATTCATGACATCATGTTGCATGTATAGAGGAAAAATTGCAAGTGAGAGAAGATGTAGTCATGCTTTTTAACTCTATTGTGCATTGTACTGTTTATGTTGTTGTTATTATCATTTTTTCCCTGTCTTTCTTTCTCTTGACCTTGCACATTACTCTTCCAAGGTTTCGGGTCAAATCACTGAAAATTATATGCACAGTTTTAATTAAAGGGACTGTGTACCTTGAAATTTGACATGGAAAATAGTAGTTTTTACCATCTAATTGTGGGTCATAATGTGGTGAGTGTCACACTTTTGATTTAAATGAATTAACATGGATGAGATTGGAGAATTGATATAAAAGGTGGTCTTGTTTTTGTTGTTGTGATGGGAAGTTGAGTTGAATTTTACTTTAAATTAGAGTTGAGGATAAATGGTTTAGTTGACCATGAAACAAAGGAAATCTGATAAATTACTAGGGAAACAGGAAATTCAGTTCGAAAGAAAATAGGTATTTTGATTTTAAAGATTGGTTGTGACGCCAAACATTTATGTTTGCTTGTTTACTTATATTTATCCTGTACACCGAGAAAAATCATATTTCTGATAATTAAATTTATTGTAAACATCTAATATACATTATGTTTAAGCTCGTAAAGAACACTTTAAAAAATTTACCGGAAAGCGTTTATTTAAAACCGTAAACGTAACGTATATTCATACTTTACAACTAATTTAATTATTGTAAATTTTTGTAAATCTGATTTTTCTTGCAGTGGTAGTTTATCAATAGCTGATTCCATTGGAATTGCGAATTGTATAATCGCTTACTCATCATTAATGTAAAGAACTCGTAGCGTTTCCCTGGTATCGACTGAATATATAGTGTTTATTACTAACTGCACACTTTTGCTGCATATTTTGCCAACTGTTGCACTTGACTTTACTTTCTTCTCACACTCTTCTCATACCATTAAATCCATTTACCATAATCACAATAACTTTCCTAATTACAACCACCCCTTTCACTTTTCCATTCAAACCAAACAAAAAAATTCCCAAAAAATTCCCCCAATTATAAATTACACAAATTCTTTTATTGTATAATTCCTCAATTCCCATACCACTTCCACAGACAAATTTCCATCTCCAAAACAAAAAAACAACTAAATTCCATTACTTTCCCAAACTTTCCCACATTTTTCCAACCCCATAAAAAAAATTTTACAACCTAAATTCCAAATCACAACCAATTTCACCAAATTCCATCCAAAAAAACAAATCACCCACAATTTCCTTATCAAAAACAAACAACAACAATCACATAACCTTATCCATATTAAACTTTGATCACCCACTCAACCTTTAAACAACTCAAAACCAACAAACAATTTTATTTACAAATCAATTACTTCTACTCACTTTACAATCCAATGATTACATCAACAATCCCCCTTCCCCCACCCCTTATCCAATAACTCTTTCATTAAAAAGTAAAATAAAGATCCTTCAAATGAAAAAAAGTAGACCTTGGCCAAGGCTGAGTCACTGAGTGCAGGCTGAGTCATGCTACATGGCCCTCACACAGCGCCATCTTTTAATGGTAAGCTTATTACATCACTCAGTGAGCAGCACTATCAAAAATAAAACAGGATTTCTTTTTTATGGACTAGAATCAACAAAAATGAAACTGATGATTAACAATTGTGAAATAGTCCATTACAAATCTGATGTTTTTATTAGGGCTAGTTGAAGGTATTGCTGATAATTTATCAACAATCGTGTAAGTTGTCGTAAGTTACCGGAAATTAATTTCAGGAACTGCGAAAGACATGGAGGTGAGACCAAAGGGTTAATGTTAAATCTCGCAGTTCTTTGGTCACGTCTTTTTAGTTTTCTTTCAGTTTTATGCTTAATTACATCACTTTACATTGCAGTTTGTATTGCAACTACCATTGCATATGGCCTTTGTAGCTGTTGGCGACATTAAACCCTATATATATCTATTCTAAGACGTCATCGATTGTAAGACGCACCAAAATGTCAAAGAGTCTTCGAATTGATGAATTACTAAATCCTCGACTGCAAAGGCAAACATTGTATGAAATGTTTTCGTTTAATTTCCTTTATATCCCTCAAACCATAAAAGATCCATAAAAATTCCCAATTAGAGGGAGTGAGGGCATCAACCTAATTTAATTGAAAGAAGCAAAATGATTATCTTGTTATTTGACCGCCAAGAGTTACCAATTTCCTTTGTCTTTTATTCTTTTCACACTGTATCACCACTTAAACTGATCAAAAAATACACTTCCGGTCGGGTCAGGGCCTTGAAATTTTAAGAACACACATATCTGCATCCCTAGTAAAAGTTCACTAAATATCAAGTCCAAAAACCAACCGGAAGTTGATTTTCTAACGACTCCGGTGGAGTGGATTCCTTATTTCATATGACATGTCCGCATTCTGAAGCCTACTTCTGATCCACAACAACTAACCATCCAAGAAACTTCACTTTCTACAACCACTTTCAATATGGCTGCCTTAAAACACACATTCCACACCTTTTTCCTGCATACCAACCACAACAACCCAAAAAAAACTTGAATTTATGCCACAACCCAACATCCTTTCTCCACATTTAAATTTACAATAATAACTCACACTGCCCCTTTAATGTCAACAATCCACTGGTAGCAAAAACTCAGGGTTGCCATTAGAACCTTTCTTCTAACCTACTTAAAAAAACATTATGAAATCCTTTGACCATTACCCTGATAACATCTCCCCCACAACTTTATTACCCTTTAATGATACCCATTTTACCTCTCATAACTACTTAATTTCACCCTTTGGTCCCCATAAGACAAATCCCACTGAAAAAACATCATTAGAATTTCATCACATTTTCATTTCTCCAAGTGAGGAGTTGACCATTAAAGTTATTGTATCAAGGTTAAAAGTGATTCAACTTGGATCCAACCTCGACCTTATTTGGAAGTCGGCCAGGTTACCACGTCCAGTCAATTTGGCAATCCATTTTTAACCCTTTATTTAAATTAAATTTTTTAAAAATTTTAAAAATTTTAAAAAAAAAATTTTCTTAGGCCTATATTTAAATGATTTTTTGCCCTATTTTATTTTTTTCTTATTTCCTTTCGAAAAAAAATTTAAAAATGGAAAAAATGAATGAATGGCAATTTATGGTCGGGTCACACACTTAGTGGATTTAGCCGAGCTGCTACCATTATTCATTTTTACTCCCACGCACCTTAGCATATTCATGATGTAAAAAATGACACCTTTTTGTTGTTGCTACTGAAAACCACAAAATTCGATTATTTTTTTTGTGGAAGAAATTTTTCTTTCATGGGATTGATGGTGATGTTGTTATAATGAGGTTTGTTGGTTTTTTTCTTGTTTTGCATTAAAGATTTGGTGGAAAAAGTATAAAATGTCAATGGAAACCGCAAAACCTCGTTATAACGAATTTTTTCCTATTGGAATAATATTGAATTTATTATAATGAGGTTTATCGTGTATTTTTAATGCTTTGCACTAAAAATTTATTGCAAACCACAAAAACTCGATATCACGAATTTTCTATCATTAAATTAATATGAAATTCGTTATAACGAGGTTTCACAGTGCACCCCCCCCCCCCCCATTTTCTTGTTTTCCACCAAAAATTTATTACAAAATATATCAAAGAAACCACTTAAACTCGATATAATGAATTTTCTGTCATTAAATTAATATAAAATTCTTTATAACGAGGTTTTACAGTGCACATTTCTTGTTTTCCACCAAAAATTTATTACAAAACATATCAATATCAATGAAACCGCAAAAACTCGTTATAATAAATTCTTTCCATAGCATTAACATTGAATTCATTATAACGAGGTTTTTTCTCCACTTTTCTTCCTTTGCACTAAAAATTTATTGCAAAACCTTAAAAAGTGATTTGTCAATGAAAACCACAAAAATTCGTCACAATTAATTTTTCCATAGAATTAACATTAATTTATTATAACGAGTTTTTCTCGCTTTCCTTCCCAACAAAAATAAATCGCGAGTGATTTCTCCACCAAAATCAGTCTAGAAGAGGCGGTGAAGAAAATCAAAGGGGACCACGAAGAGAAATGTTTCCGAGTCGACACCCTGCAATTGAGATTTAAGAGGGAGAAAAATGACGTCACATTTTTCACTTGGTGCAAAGACTCGCTTTTTATTTTCTACAAAAAACGAGGAAGAAAAATGAATCATACAACAGCTGTGTCCTTTTTTATTTATATACCCCTTTCGATCAATCATTTAACCATTTCCATCCCATTTCCTCTAATTATTTCAATTCTTATTATAAAATTTAAAATTTTATAGTAAAAATAGCTAAATATGGCATAAACCTCGTTATACCGACACAAAATCCCATTGAGTTAACACTAAATTCGTTATAACGAGGTTTATTTTAAAAAATGTCACGAAAAATGAGAAAATTGTATCATTTTTTACTCAAATTTCTCACAAACCTCAATAAACTTGTTATAAATCATTAAAAAAATAGCAAACCTCCTTATGTGTCAAAAATGGAACAACTTCCTCAATCCCCTATTATTATTCCATCCAAATACAAAGAAGGTGTCAACACAAGTCGCAACACCAATTTTCTCACTTTCAGTCACCTATTAAAAATTAAAAATTTCAAAACAAAAAAAAATCATTTTTTTTACATTTTTTACATTTTTTTATATTTAAAAAAAAAATTTTTTCATCAAAAATATAAAATTTCAAATTTCTACAGGAAAAAATGTAAAATCACCACCAAACCTCATTACAACGAATTCCATACTAACTCAATGTAAAGTTACTTCATTATAACGAGGTTTTATACATTTTTCCTTATTTCCAAGCTAAAAAATTCGAAAAATTCAGTATTTTCACAATAAAAATTCAAAAAAATTCAAAATTTCACCTCACCAATCACATCCATCTCTCAAACCACATGACCTAACAGGATAAAACTAAAAAACAACATCAAATGAATTAATTCCAGAGGTCAACTAGTCCACTGACCACAACAAAACAAAAAACTGCAAAAATTAAAATGTGAAACAGGTTAATAGAAAGTGAGGCTAAATAGAGGAATTACGCAACACAAGTTACCGTGACAAAACAAAATCCACAAAAACTTAATTAATTTCACATTTATCTCATTTTTGCACACAAAAAAAAAAACAAAAAAAACGCAAACCTGTGATCGACAGACTCCCAGAGTCATAAATTTACCAAATTAGGTTCAAGTCCAGTCTAGTTTATTGATCGGGTCATGTTTTGGTCACAAATGATGTATTAATAATGAAAATAATTCCATTTTTTGTACTTTTGTCCTCCTTTTATGTCTCGGCTCATAAAATATCTAGAAATAAACGTGAGTTATGCTTTTCATGCAAAAAAATTACAAAAAAGTCCATTTAACTCGGTTATACCATAAATCTCAACTGATCAACTTCCTGAATCGATTAAATCAATAAAATCCTATCGATCGATGCGTTAAATTGATAAAATTTAATATAAATTAACAAAATCTGTTAACTTCCTCACCACCATTTCATTTAAAGCCACACAGGGGTAAACGTCATGAAATCTCGTTTTGTGTTACAAATTCGGACATTTTATTACGTCATTTATACTATTTCATTAAAGACGAACATTCGGGAAATGTGGGATTGATTGTGACGTCACTCCACCCACGCCCGAGCATTTCTCCGTATATTAATCACATTATCGATTAAATTTAGACACATTTAACTCTAAAAACGTTATTTTCCCTTGTTTTACGTATCCCTAAACATCTTTTCTTTGTCTAATAATAGTTTCAGAGCCTAGAAAACAGGATTTAAGGGATTAAGAGATTGGGAACGGATTAAACCGAATTTTTAGATGGGAAAAAAACCGAAAAATATAAATTTCGTAACCGCACGTGTATAATCGTTATTTTTTTAAATCGAGTAATAAATATTTTAATAACTTCTGGCATCGCACGTGTAAAATTTAAGCCTAATTTCCATTTCATCTCAACCCACCGGATTTCGCGAAGGAACCCGGTCCAAAAGGGTTATCGTTTTTAGATGGATCCTCGAGTTAACGTCCTTTATCTGACTTCCTCTCGTAAAGACCGAGGCCCATTACGGGAAAATGTCTTACGAATTGTAAAACAAGTCATAATTCAATTAATAAGTCAATTCAGCGAAGTAGAGTACAAATGACGTCACGATTCGTGCTTTAAAGCCAACAATCGGGACGCGGCGTGACGTCACGATCAACCGCGAGAGAATTATTATGCACGGTGCCGATTTGATTTTTTTTCCAATTTTCAAGGTTTGTCCCTTGACCTAATCACCAGCTGCAAATACAGTTGGCTAATTTGTTTATCTCCGTACCCACATATGGAAAGTGACGGTACTACCATTTTTTAATTAAAAAAAATACCTGTAAATGTACAAAATGAGAAGTTACACTAACCGGTTATTTCTAGATGCGATTTATATTGACATTTAGCGAGAGAATCAAGGCGAAACATGACCGGAATTTTTAGAGACGCGATGTGACACGAATGAGTGAAAATCGCATCGATCGATGACTTTTTTTGGAATTTTAGATACGAATGTTGAAAACCCAAAAAAATTAATTTTTTCCATTTTTTAAGAGAAAATCGCTAGCGAGTAGCGATAAAGGTGAACAACATTTCATCGATCGGTTCGTCGCACAGTATCTTGGGATTTAAGTCACCTAGACGCAGATCGATCCAAGTACTTGTAAAGAAACACGCGCCTGCGCGTAGACAGTTTTTTCAGCTAAAACCACGATTTCCCCACTTTCAACCCAAATCATCAATGGCGATTTTCATTTTTCACATTTTTTTTAGTAAAAAAAAATTTCAAAATTTCAAAATTTTAAAAAAAAATTCAAAAACTCACCATTTCGTCGAGACTTTTCAAGTCATTCGTTATGATCTGTAGGGGTGGCGACTGATCCTGTTCATCTTCCGACTCATCCCCTTCATACCCCCCATTCAAGTTCTCCTTCTTCCGAATATCCTTGAGAATCTCTCGTTCAATTTCCTCCTCCATCTGCACCAAAATCGGCGCAGGCATCCCGAACTTCGCTCCTCGCCGCGCAATCTCCAGTAGACACAGGATGAAACTCCGCTCGTTTTTCCTCATTACCAAATCATCCGTCTCGAATAAAAGGCATTCCATCACCCCCAAACCGCGGCACCACCGAATAAAATTGCTCACATTGTCCCGGGCGTGAAAAGTGCCGGCCGCGACGCCGCAGCGATAAACCACTTCGTCGCCGGCGATGCGCGCAGAGTGCTGCGCGATGGCTAGCTGCCGCACTCGGTTCGCGTGTTGACAAATGGTGACCCCCGTTTCCAGGAGTTCGAAAAAATTTTCGGCCGTTATGTCGAGGTTATAGAGGGAATTTAGCCATTCGGCTAGGTCTTCTTTCATCGCCCATAAATATTCTTCACTGGTTTTGAAGGGACGGAAAGGACGCGGCTCGAGGTGCAGCGCGGTCGGCATTTCGTCCACCCCTGCAGCCATCGCGCGTGGTGGTCTGTTCTGTTGGTAGCGTGCTACACTTTTCTTGTGCGCGATGGGCTGCAGTCAGCTGAGGAGAGGTTGGGTTTGGTGTCACGTGATGCGCCTGCGTCAAGAGCAATGCGGGTATTGGCTGTGACGCCAGCTGTTGGTGGGAAGTGGAGGTTTTTTTACGTGAATCATGTGTGAGTTGTGGTGTAAATGGAATTGTAGTTGATAAATAAAGAATTTTTAGTCATTGTTGAATGGGGGAGAATGTCAAATGAAATTTGTGGAAAAATAAGAAAAAAAACCGGAAAAGTAGAATCTCGAAATGAAAATATGAAAAACTAAGATATCGAATTGAAAATATCGAAAACCTAAAATATCAAATTAGAAATATCGAAAAACTAAAATATCGAATAAAACATCAAAAAAACAATATTTCAACAAATCACTATTTTTCTTATTTCGACTATTAATTACAACACCCCGCATAGATGTTAATGAAACTGATATTATTTTGAAAACTTTGATTTATTTCAATACTTTTTCCAAAAACTAAGAAATTAAAGTCCAAACATCATCAACCAAATCTGACATTTTCTCAGAAATAAAGATGATGAGGAAGTTTGACCTACAAAAATCAAGAAAATTTTGTGACTTGTTTATAAACAAACAACACCCATACTTTATTTCCTTATAGTTTCCCTACACTGACCTGTTAAAATCCAAAAACAAAAAAAAAAGTCAAATAAAACTCAAAATTCTATCACCAAATACAAAAAAAATTATCAAAAGACCAAAATTATCAAAAAATCAGATAAAAAGCAATAAAATCACATTTGATGACGTCATAATTCAAAATCACAAGAAAAACTGTCATTTCCATTAAAACCCAACATAAACATGACCTAAAAATAAGTCGACGTGACAAATAATTGGGCACAGATGGAGTCGTAACTGAAATTTTATTATCACTTTATATTTACGTAACAAATCCAATAAAAACAATGACCTTTTTCTTAATAAAACCCGTGATTCACTGTTAAATTGTATTATAAACAACTTTTAATACATTTAAATGCATTTTTCATCATTTCAGACAAAAAATTTCAAAATTTCAAATAATTTCAAAAAATTTCAATAAAATCTTCAAAGATTTCATAATTTCAGACAAAAAAATGTAAAATTTTAAATTTTTTTTTCAAAAATTTAAAAAAAAAATTTTTAGAAAAATTTCATTTCAGACAAAAAAATAAAAATTAATTTTTTTTTTTTTTAATTTTTAAAAATCAAAAAAAAAATTTTAAAAAAAGGTCATGTTGTCACATTGTAAATTGTAACCCAGATTTTCGGAAGTGAAACTTAGCGACAAACAGGCGCCAATTGAAAAATGGGTGAAGGCTGCAAAGATGAGAAGAAAAGGCCAATTGAATATAAACAATAACTAAATTATGCAATATCAACACAAACATTGACCAAAGATGGAATTCTCCTTGAGAAACTGGACTAACTGTGCTAAACTTAATTATTTACTCGTCAGATGTCGTTTTTTCACAATCTGCAACTGTGAAAATCATTACATGGCCCTTTTTGGTTTTTTTTTTTTTTTTTTTTTTTTTTTTTTTTTATGGTCTTTGAGCACTTCACGCTGGTTGAATTTAAAAACAAATTCCCTCTTCAAGTGAAATTCGAGAAGTGAACAACACTGAAATAGAAACCATTTTCCCTCCTGTGACATGTTTTTCCGTTTTTTACTGCAACATCTGGAGTCTCGGTTTATTACCGAAAAAAATATAAAAATGTAAAAATAAAATTCAAATTTGCATATTTTTTATTACGAAAATTCGAATTTTTGCATTTTTGGTCCACTTTACTAGTGACATCTATTGGTTTCTATTTAAATCAACTCGTTTTTAACCTTTTACAGTCAATTTTTTCATTTTCTTCGACGATTTCTAAACATTCGTCGACGAAATCGACGAAAATCGGTTCCATCATCGCCGTTTTTATCGCTTTGTGCGCGTTTTTTGAGTTATTTATCCACGTGAGGATTTTTCTTAAATCTGGGTTGCAAAGAGAGTTTAAAATGTCTTTACTTTGTGGTAAACGAGCGAGGATTTCTTCGGATAAAACTGTCGAATCTTCGTCTAATCTATTTGAACTTGAAGACGTGTTTTGTTCCGCTGGTTCGTCTGGAGCACGTGACACACCGTGTGTTGTTTTTGTACAAGGAGTTTCTGAATAAATTAATAAAACAATTGTGAAATTAAGTTTAATAATTAATTTTATTTTGTTTACCTTTGTGTTGTTTGTAACATTTCAGTGAACAACTGCGTGGAAGGAAATTACGTAATTAAAACTGTGAAAACACATTAACAATAAAAATTATGTAACTTACTAAGCTATTTTGCACGTTGGACATTTGTATTTACTATTATCGACTTTACAAACGTGACAAATCTTCTTTTTTGGCTGAGAAATAACTGAAATTTCACTATCGTCGTCCACCATCGGCGCCATTTTGATCGCAGAATCAATTTTTGACTTTCCTTTCCTGGTCACGACCGGTTTCTAACATAAGAGTTTTATTACAGCAGTTGAGAAAATATGACGTAATACATTACCACCAATCACGTCGCAGTATTTGAAATAACCGTCTTCCCGGCCTTTTTGAATCAGTTCTGGCGTCTGCTATTTTGCAAGCAGACGCTGTATCGTTTCTCACGGAAAAATAACGCAGCTGAATCAACGAAGATGCATCGTTGGATGGACATGTTTACTATCAATGAGAGTGAAAATTTTCCCCTCCGCGGGGAATTCAAAACAATATTTTTAAAATAACATCAAACGTGCAGATTATTAATTAACATTTTCTTTATTCATGATTCAATAAAAATACTGCATCATACAAATTACTCTCGATGATAAAATTCCATTAGCAAAATTAAATTAACAGGAATATACAACGGCTACAAATGTTACAATACTCGAGCTGTGGTGAAAAATTTTAACACTTTTTAACGAATATGCAAATTCATCACTTAACATTTCCTCATACGTTGAATAAACTATTAAACTCCATAGCCCGGTAAAATTAAAACATGTTAATTAAAAAATAGTACATTTTGTTCTCGTTATTCCGATAAAACCTTTTAACTCCAAACATCGGCCGAATATCTTTTCTGCGACTCCATTTTCTTCACATAAATAATTGCTTCTGATTTGCTCATTTTACCTTCATTCTCGCAGATGTCGACGATTATTTGATGCACATCTCGAGCCATTAATCGGGCATCACTAAAATAATCAAAAAAATTTCAACAAAATACATCGCGGCCATGTTGAATAAATTATTTACCCGCAAACGTAAATGTGGCCGCTATTTTCGCCGATTGTGCTCCATATTTCGCTCGCATTTTTGCGGAGTAAATGAGTTACGTAGACTTTTTCTTTTTGGTCCCGCGAAAAAGCGACGTATAATTTCGACAACGTGCCATTTTTGACGAATTCGTCCAATTCGTCTTTGTACAGATAATCCTCTTCCTTGTGCCGGCAACCGAAATACAAAATGGTGTCGCCAACAGCCTTATCTATAAAAAATTTAATAAAATTAATAAATTAATAAATATAGAAAATAAATTTTTTTTTACCCTGTTGTCGCTGCTTGTCTCGCTCCTGGATGAACCCTCTAAATGGCGCCAATCCCGTTCCGGGTCCGATCATTATGATTGGAGTTTTGGGTTTGCTCGGTAATCGGAATTGCGATTTTCGCACGTATAATGGAATAGTTGGTTTGACTCCATTCGTGGGACTCTTTAATCGCAGACAGTTGGTCGCAACTCCTCTGTTTGTGCGTTTGGTCGGTGTTTCGTACTCGATCAACACCGCTGTTATGTGAATGCTGTTCACAAAAACCTTGAGAAAATAATTAAAAAATTAATTAACATTAATTTGCATTCAAATGAATGAGCTAAAATAGCATTTCCGGTATATAAAAGGCAAATTTACGTCTAAATTTGAACAGGAAATGTCATTTTTGTTTCTTAAACATCAAAATTACTTTAGGCGATGATGATATTGAATAATATCTCGCTTGGAGTCTCGGCATTAATTCGCACAAATAATCTAACGGTGGTCGACAAGATGGTAAATCTTCTAAAACGTGAATAATGTTGCGACAACTGTTTAAAATCCAGTCATGAAATATTTTCTGTTTTCAACAAAAATTGGAAAAAAAATTTAAAAATTAAAATTAATTTATTCTCATTTCATCTCTCATTACTTTTCCTTCCGGCGATGACACAATCATGCTCTTCAAAAACGCCTTTTCTTCTGGATCGCTTGTAAATTCTGATATTTCTTTCAAAACGTGAGTGTGCGGAGGACTTGTGATGTCCAAATAATGCATCAACGCAGTCCTGTATGTGCATGGGCAGGGAAATGGATGCTTCTTGTGCGAATCCTCTATTTAACAAAAAAAAAAAAAAAAAAAAAAAAATTAAATTTCCAAATTAATTAATAATCAATTCAAAACAAACCATCTAAATTGATCAATGATATAACTGTATCCAAATCCGTATCTAATAATTCGCCCAATTTTTTCACTAATTCTTCATCATTTGTTGGATAAACTGCAACGTGGTCTCCAGTTTCATATCTAAATTGGTTAATTTTAATTAATTAACTTTACTATTAAATAATTTAAATTACGTCACCTCATCCTAGAGTTGCTGATATCGAACTCGATGTGCATACACGACCGGTCGCCACCGGCGTGCAGTTCCCTTTTCGTTGTGACGAATGCAATGTGCGGGTTTTTGGCATCGAATGGACTTAAATTCAAATTGCAAATTAATTAACTGAATTCACAAACTGTTCAAACACTTACGGTCTTTGAGTTTTGTAGGAATGAAGTCTGGCAACTTCTCCGGAGAATAATTTCTCGGTTGGAATCTCATCATGAATTTGTAAACGGTATTGACGCATACTAAAGAAAAAAATTGTTAACGTGTAGTAATCTAAGATTAGCACAAACTGAGATCATAAAAATAAAAATTTTCTCTTCTTATTTACCTAATATCTTCACCTGTTGATTGAATGCCATAATGTTCGCATACGGCTGGCCAGAACTTTTCTTTCCACGTGATAAAATCTTCTTCCAAACTAAGAAACACATAAATAATAATATCTTATGTAAGGTACAGTTTGCAGATAACAAAAAGTATTTTTTTAAATATTTTAATTATAAATCAGTCTAACTGAAAAAAGTATAAAAATAAAATTCTACCCCACAGGCCAAACTCTCACAGATCTTTCAAGATAGGAAACTGTCAAGTTGCATCACAAGCTTTCTCAAGATCAAAGTAAACAGACAAAACAATATTCTGACATTCACCATCTCGATTAATGTTATCTACAACCTCGATATTGATATTCATTAAGTTTGCCACAGCTTAAATTGCAGATCATATTGACCAAGGTTGACTGATATGATACTATCTGTAGACATTAAATGCAATAAGTTATGATATTAGTTAAATATAGACCAAACAAAAAAATTTCTTATCAAGGTTAGAGTTGCCACTTTCCTATTACGTCCAACCCTGAGATGGCACAATGACATCTAGCAAGAACCATTTTATGCCATGGGGATTGTATTCACAATCATTTTTAACGTAAGATAAATGCTAAGCAAAAGTTGGTATTCATGAAAGAATTCCTACGCAAATTCTTAAGCAAAACTTGTGCGTTTTCCTAAAAATATATCATGTATTTGCTCAATATAGCAAGTATTTGCTTACGATTTCGTGTACGAAATTCTTAAGTTCAAAAACATATGCTAGTTTTTACAATACCACCCCAGGTTCACTAAATTGCCTAATACAATAGTCCACTACAGGTCGAACCTCGTTATTACGAACTCGCTTATAGCGAATTCCTCGTTTTAACGAATTTTTTTAAAAGTTTGGTTGGATTCAAATCCATGTTCGCTGTATCGGATATTACGAACTCTCGATATTGCGAACAGATATGACGGTCCCTTCGAGTTCGTTATATCGAGGTTCGACCTGTATAACGAATACCATTACAACAATTTTTTTTCTCCGCTAGAAGCAAATGAATTAATAATAACAAATTCAAAATATCCTTACTTTCCATCATCATCTCCGAATCCCAACTCGAAGATTCGTGTTGCTCCTAACTCATTCAACCGCTTATCCACGTATTTCCCCATCTCGTTGTAATGTTCATAAGTTTTATTTCCTAATCCAAACACGGCGTATTTCATTCCAGTTAAATCCACATCTCCCTGTTGAAGCCATTCGTAAAACTCCTGGGAATTATCGGTCGGATCACCTTCTCCGTAAGTAGCCATCGCAAATATAGCGAGGGAATTTTCGATGTCTTGTAACATCCCCAATTCTTCCATATCACATTCTTCTGGATCCGCCACCATACCCTTCATCGAGTATCTGGCTGCTTCTTTGGCTAATCTACTGGCAAATTCTTCTGCAGTCCCAGTTTGAGATCCATAGAAGACAACTACATTACGTCCCTACATGTAAATAAATAAAAATAATGTTAATTTTAAGTCAAAAATTATATTTACAAGTTGAATCTCTTTATAACGAATACTGTTACAATGAAAATCTCGTTATAACAAAATTTTTTCAAATCCCTGCCGTAATAGAAATCCTTTAGTATCGATCTCGTTCTAATGAAAATTTTGTTATAACGAAGATTTTTTCTGGTTCCTTGGAGTTCGTTGTAACGAGATTCGACCTGTAGTTAGAATAATTAAATATTTTGAAAAATACTCACTGAATTTTTCATTTTGGTTATGAAACTCGAGTCATTTGCACTTGATAATGAAGATCTGAAAGAAAACAAACAAAGATAAGAATTAATTAAGAATTAATGTCTTTATTTTATTTTTACAAATATAGAATTAATTACTTAATATGTCTTTATTTTATTTTTACAATTCTACTGGTTGAAGTTCAACCAGTAGAGCTCATTGACATCTCTTGAATTTAATCAAATTTCTACCGGTTTAAACTGGAATTCTTACAAAATAACTCTTTACTGCCTTCTAAATCAAAGTCTATATTTTCAAATTTTCATGTATTCTTTTAAGAATTAAATTAAAACTCAATTTCACAAATTTTACAGGTTATCAGACTTGCAATCAGTTATCAGTGAAAAAACAATCTAATAAACTTTGAGTTTCAATAAGATTTGATACTACAGCTGGTGTTTTCATTCCCACTCTTTGTAATTTTTGCTTTAACTGGAGCTGGGTATTTTCACCTCAGAAGTTGCACATCCTACATACCTTATCTCCTAAAATTAATGTATTTAATAGCAAAATACCTATTCATGTTTCATGGTAATTATAATAATTATAATATTTCAACATTATTTAGTCTAACTAGGTTATCATTAACTACTAATCTTATTTTATCAGATTATTGTAGGTAGAATGTATTGCATGGAACTTGCTGAGGAATTCTGCAGAGACTTTGAACTTAGTTGAATTATGCGCAATGCATTTGCAGAACTTCTGCACAATTATTGCATTACAGGTGATGCTGAGATCAATTGTGCAGAAAATGTATGCAAAATCTATTCCCCACAAAGTGATTCAGCAAAGAAGCTTTCTTGGTGTCTTCCAAATCTCTTACATAAAATGCTCTGCTTTAACTTTCAAAGATTTTAAATTTTCCACATGTCAGCTTCTTGATTTAAAACGTGATGTGACTTTATTGTACAGTAGAAATAATACTTTATTCATACCAGTAGTTATAAACCTTATCAGTCATCAAACACCTGGTGTAAACACAAGCTCAGTTCAATCAACAAGCTCCAAGCCCTCAGAATTCTACGAAACAATCTCTGGATTTCAAATTTCTAAACATAGCAACCCTAATGCTAGGTTCACATCTGACGTAACGTAACGTTAACTTAACAAATTAAGACTTGACTGTAACTTGAGTGTGTTCACACTTGCCAGTTGTTTCTTGTTCAAATTGACCAATGACATAGCTGCACACAAAGTGGTGTGTCCAGCTTGAAGCAAGGCAGTTGCTGATTGGCTGAACGTAACATGAAATGTTACGTTACTGCTTAATTCAACTCAAGAGTTGAATTAGCACTTAAGGCACTTGGTATCCCACAATTCACCATACCTCTCTCTAAGTTACGTTATGATCAAGTGTGAACGTAAATGTGAACCTAGCATAAGTATGGTACAAGCTAGGTACAAGTCTGGCTTCACCAATTGAATTTCACAATGTGGTAACATATATTAGCCAAGCCTCTACAAAGCAAGAACTTATTGACTTTTATTAGAAATGATTTCCGAGTAAGAAGGATGCTTTTTGAATTTGATATTGCTTAATTTCACTCATCTAGACATCATAAAAAGTATTTACAACATTTCTGCATGCTTACCCATTTTCACATTTCATTAAAAACAAATTACATCCCACTCATTTCTTTCTTTCCAAATTCCATTATATCATTTAAACATAAAAAGCATTTAGTATTCAACATCACTGATACCAAATTCAATTGCATCACATTATTCTTAAGATATCAAACTTTGCTCTTACACAACACATTGTAATTGCAATCCAAATCAGATAAACACATTGACATAACTCCAATCATTCTTCCATTATCTCTTTATCAAAAGCTCTCATTAACTCATACCTGGTCTCAAACATCTGCCAATTGTCAATTCACAATTGCAGCCTGTCACATAACAAAAACCTTGCAGAACCCCAATTTTCTTCAACCCGGAAATCACTTCCAAACCAGACAATACTCATTGCTACTTCATATTAAAATCCAAAGCAATTTAAAAAAGTGATGTTGCTTTGCGCTTATTTCGACACGCTGCAGTTTCGACTTAGTTTTCTACACTAACACCGCAAATCATTGCAGTTACAACAGAAATCTGCAGATCAACACCACAAATTAACATGAAAAAGTGCCAAAATAACTTCACTTCAACTATGAAAAATACTGCAAATATTTTACAGTCCAACTGCATTTTTGGAACTCGGAATCTTCCAGAACTCCATCACTAAGCGTCAAATTGACCGCAATTGATAGTTACATCTAATCTCCCACATAAAATCTTAGAATTCGCTTCAATTTCACTTATGTAAAATAATTTATATCATTAATCACAAAAAATTTCAAAAAAATTTCATAAAAATTTCATAAAAATTCATCGAATTAAAAAAGACCCTTCTTGAATATAATTTCTAAGTAGGCTAATGGTCAAGGTTAAATTTAAATTTTCATTACCCCCATTTTATTAATAACCTTGACATACTCTGGATTTCCCCTTTTCCCCTATAAAAAAAATTTTAATAAATTTTAGGATTTTTCAAATTAATATTTTAATTTTTTTAATTTAATGCACTGAAAGATCGTGAGATTGAATCTTAAAAATAAATTTATATTTTAATTAATTAATTAAGATTCAATGAGATATTTGGAAAATTATGTAATTTGTTATAAAGTTTGGCGCCGTGAATAAATTTTACTCAATTGACCACCTGCAAGTATGGTATCAAATTGCACTATAACTTTCATCATAAACAAAGATGGCGGAAATTTAAATTTTAAATTTTTTTTTTATTGTTATTAAGCGTTTCCTTTAAGATTTTAGTGCTGTTTAGTAACCAGCTGATTCCTTTCAAGCTATAAAATTAAAATTTCAGTGGCACGTGTAAAAATTGATTATAAAAAAAATTTAAAAAAAAAAAAATTTAAAACATAAAATTTCATTTTCAGTTGCCATTTTGAGAGTAAATTATCGAATTATTATAATTCATAAAAAATAATTTTTAAAAAAAAATCCAATTCAGCAAATTGCATTCATCGAATGACATAATATAAAAATAAATCAAATTATTCCATTCAAAATCAAATCAAAATTAAACCTACGTTGACAAATTATTGATGGGCGTCAATTCAGCTGGCGCAGGGTTTCTTTTCGATCGAAAAAATATATAATAAACCACTGCGAGTCCGATACTCAGCAGCAACAAGTCGTCCCAAATCCCCCACGATGAGTTTGCCACCATTTCCCCGTCTGGAATGTCTGTCACTAGTTTTTCTGAGGCCATTTCTATTCACCTACAACAAAACACGTTTAAAAAAAAATATATTAGCATACAAATAGTGACACGGTTCGATGCGTGTTCATAAAAAATAGGGTTAACTCGTAAAAAATCACCTGAAAACCGTTTTTAAATTTTTTTACGGTAATTCACGTGATTTTTTTTTAAATTTCGAGTATAATTCAACTTACCGAGAGCAGCGATCAGAGAGAATTGAAATAATCGCAATATCAATGGACTTTTCATTTAAATCAATGACGTCATTCATTAATACTGTTTTTTTCGCAATTAAAAAAATTATTAATTGTGAACTGGATTAGCAGACTTTGAAATCTAAGATGAAAATGTCAAAGATGAAATGATAACAATTTTTAGGTTAATTTTTTTTTTTTTAAATTAAAATTTTAAAATAAATTTAAAAAAAATTTAAAAATTAGATTTTGCTGATAATTTAGTGAAGGAAAATTTGTTTCGTAAGTTTAAAAGTAGATTTAA
>JAQIXT010001117.1:0-18684 GCA_034700445.1 Stenotaenia linearis | reverse complement strand
GATTCGAACCCGAGTCTTGTGTGCCTGCTAGGTGTCACCCAGACCACTGGGCTATCCCTAACAGACGTTTATGTAGGTTTGGTGATTGGCTTTTGTAGTCTCCTCATCATTTTGCATTTCACTGCTTTAAATTTGCCGCTGCTTAATGGTGGCACTTCATAGTGGCAGGCACAAGAAACTGGAAAAATAAGCGTGTCGTCGGGAAGCTTCCGTAGCTTTCAGACGACTACTCAAAGATGGCGGAATGCGTGATCACCACGGATCACCACGGATCACCACGGATCACCACGGATCACCACGGATCACCATCACCATCAATCACCAACACCAACAACAACAGGATTTATATGTCTGTGTCAGGTTTATAGTCTGTTTATGTTTATTATTATTGTCGTTACAATACTTGTGATGTCACAATGTCATTGAAGTCATGTAACTGGTGTAAATAAAGAACGAATTTAGAAATGTTTCGCGTGTTATTGCATTCTTATGTTCACTCAATTCTTATTATACGATGAATGGGATGATTATTAATCCTAATTTGACAAATCAATAAAGTCATGGGCGACGAAATAAAAGAAGCAAAACGCAGAAGGTTGAGTACAATCGCTACTCAACCTTTGGAATCGATGAAAGAAAAATTGGTAAGAAAAAATGTTTTATTTTTTTTAGCATTCATACTTATTTTAATCCTTTTTCAGAATCGAGCGAGAGAAGCACGAGATGGAAGAAGGGAGAGAATTACTGGAACTCACAGGTATTTTTTCGATATGGTTGGAATCTGTCTCAATATGGAACCGATGGCAGTCGAAGACTGTTCGCTGGATGCACCCGAGGTAAATTTCTATTTGATGCTGACATTTAAACAGTTTAATATTGTTATCAATTTGTAGTATATGGATCGTTTGGAATCGATCGCAGCGAAGGGTGGCTCACAAAGTGTTATTTTTATCATGCAAGAAACTGATCCTCCGAATGCTCTGAGCAAGCAAATTTTTTATAATTTAAAATGCGAACGAAATGAATGAATTTATTTTCTGTTTAGTTTCTGGAAGGAGTATACTTTTGAAACCTGGTCAGACGTTTCAACGTGTCATGATCACAAACGGGAAAGATACGGCTCCCGAAGGAGAAGGTATATTTTTCGTCAAGTTGAAAGACATAGTTTTGACTCAGAAAAACGTTTCCGATGTGAGGGTTTCTTTAATACTATGTGTATTTTAAGTTTTAATTACATTTTATTTGTTTTATTTTTATGCAGGAAACTTATTTCGGATATATGCCGCTCGTTAAAACCGCTCCTGCTGCATTATTACGGTGCGTGGGTCTCATTCTTGGAGAGGGCTTTAAAACTTGTCTGGATGCGAACGAGAAGTTTGGAAAACTTCCAGATTTACCAGGAATTCAAATCAGACCGGAGAAAAGGTTGTTAAATAATTACGACGCTTTTATAACATTTTTGAAAGGTATATATTTTACTCCGCCCTTTTCGTTTTATTCATTATTATATCTTAATAGGAACCGAGAGAAATATCAACAATCAGACATTTCTTTACGAAAATAAACAAATAAATGGATTTTTTAGTGGAAACGTCGGGATAGACGACATAAACTTTTTAGCAAAAAATCAAGAAAAGTCGGAAAAGATCGAAAACTTGGTGAAAATGTGGTACAAACAGATAGAAGAGGTAATCTCGTAAGCTTTGATTTGCTGTGAAAGAATCACTCTCGTGACCAAATAACTTTTAGACGTTGGCAGTGAGCGAACAAATAAGACACGAAGCCGACGATGTTGGACCGCTGGTAGAAGTTGACTTTTGGCGAGGTCAAGCGACGAAATTCATGTCTATTTTGGAGCAAACGAGGAAAAGGGTTCCGAGTCTCTGTTTACAAGTAATGACCGTAGCCAAATCGAAGATCATGAAGCCGTGGAAAGAACAAATGACGAGAATCACGGAAGCCGCGTTTGAAGCGACCGACAATTTGAAATTTTTAACAGCTTTGGAAAAGTATTGCTTGCCGTTATACACGAGCAGTCCAGTTGAGTCGCGCGGCTCGATTGAAAATGTATTAACTTATTTATTGATTTTTTTCAAGGCAATTTTGATGGAAACTATTCCTCACCTGCTGAACGGAATTCGGTTGGTCAACACAGTGTCCCGATGCTTTAATAATTCCGATCGGATGACGGCATTATTTATCAAAGTAATGATTATCTTGAGAATTATGAGTTAATAAAAGTTCGTTTCTTATTTTCAGATTACGAACCAATTGGTATCTGGTTGTCGACGATTCATAACCGATAATGGCAGCAGTAAATTGTGGGATATATCACATGAGATACTGAAAAAAAAATTTAAAACGTGCCTCAAAGTATACGATGTTTATCAACAACACTTTCGCCATGTCCGGGAAGAGATGAATAATAATGCCAACGAAAAAAAGTTTGATTTTTCCGAAATGTATGTATTCGGAAAGTTTGATGGCTTTTGTAAGCGATTGCAAAAGGCAAGTTTTGAGTTTTCACATTTTTAAAATGATTGATCAATCGTAAATTTTTTGGCAGTTATTAGGGATAGTTGAAGATGCAGATGCGTTTGGTGCGTTGGCCAAATCGAGCATCGAAGGCACCGAAAATGTTTTAAGAAAATTTGACAACGATTATAAAAGTTTCAAGTCAAAATCGTACGATTACATCGATCCTCGAAAAGCTGAATTTGAATTCGATTTTGAAGAATTTCGGAAAAATATTTACTTGTTCGAAACGAGTTTGAATAAATTTATGGACGATGCCATTGCGAAACACACGTCAAGTCTGGAAGCTTTAAAACTTCTCAAAAGGTAGTATTTAAAAAAAAAAAGTCGATGTTGTTACTCGTTATTACTTATACATTCAGGTTCGAGAAATTGAATCTCAGCTGCTTGAACGTGAAAAGGAAATTTACTTACATTTTACAAATGTACGAAAAGGAACTGAATTTTGTCATCGATGTAAGACTTATTATTATTATTACTTTTGAGGCTTTAATGTGATTATTGAATTTACGAGGTGTACGAAACCACGAAGGACGATCCACTCCTTGCTCGTGGGATGCCTCCCGTTAGTGGTCGCATAGCTTGGTCGCGACAATTATTTCTCCGTTGTGCAGCCCCCATTAACTACATTGAAATCCATTATCCGGAAATATTTCATACGCAGCTCGGCGCTAAGTTGACCAGATTATTCAATTCGATTGGAAAAACGTTCGTTCAGTACGAAATTTTATTTTATGAATTGTGGGTTGAACAAGTGGAGCGCGTGAACGACGGTACGTTTGACAGTGCATTTGGTTTTCTAAAACAATTAATAATGTTTGCTCTGAAGGTTTGCAAGCTCCGCTTTTAGTCGTGAATTCTGAAACGAGAGAAGTGTTCGTCAACTTTGATCCTTTCATTTCTCAGACGATAGTGGAAGCATCAACGTTGGCCAAATTGGAGCTCGAAGTTCCGGAATTGGCCAAATTGTTGGTCTTTCGTCGTCAAGTTTTTTACGATACGTACACCGATTTGAAGGTACAGAGAACACTCGCAACGGTATTAACGAAACAGTGGTAATGGTTTCTATACCTTTCTAGGTAATGGTTAATGAAATTCGCAATTTAAACGCGCAAATACCACCTAGTTTTGCTGCTTTAATGGAATTTGCCGTTAAAAAGGTATATGGAATTGGGATGTTGTTGTTGTCATTGAAAGAATGATTTCAGTTGGATGCCGCATTGATACCAGGTTACAGATCCATGACCTGGCTGTCGATGAGTTTGGACAATTTTTTTGCTCAAGTGGCCGTGCAAATGAGCAATTTGCAGCAGATTTTAAAGAACGTAAGTTAAATAAGTAAAAGTTTAATTTTTCAGATGTAAACTGACATACCGTAATATAGATGGATAACATCAAAAGTGCTCGCATTGACGAAACGCTAGTGAAAATTTCATCTACAATCATTCCGGATTTGGTAGAAGAACCTTTGTCCATCGAGTATTTTACCGATCAGTTGCTGAGAAGATGCGAAATTTGTGCATTCGAATTAGAAAGTAGAACTCAGAAGGTGGAGGAAGCGGTCAACGATTTGATATCCATGTTTTTGACGGAAGCGAACATACCGATCGTTATCGTTTTTGGAGTTCCCATTTGGACTATTCCTGCTGCCGACTTGAAAAGCGACGACGGGGTACCGCGAGAGAAACCTACCGAATACGAATTGTTTTTGGAGCAGATACACGAAGAATGCCGCGAAGTTTTCGCTCAGTTTAAAGGCAAACATCTCGAAGCACTCGTCCAATGCATAAAGTTATCTTTAGACACTATCAGAAAACGAGTGGTATTGGCCAAGTAAGTGGCGTTAGTGTTCGACCGAACCAAATAAATGTGAATTTTGTAAATTGACAGTCTCGTCGGTACGAAACAAGCGCAAGGAAAGAAAAAACTGAGCGCTAAGAAGGAAAAAGAAATAGCTGATTCTTTGCCGCTGCTAACTGCTAACATTGTTTTGTCGAATACAAATTTGGTGAAATATTATAGAAAGTTTGGTTCAGTGTTATTCTAATTTTTGTTGAAATAGACATGCCAACCGAGTGTCGAAGATTTGCAGCAAGGAATAAACAAAGCTGCACAAGCAATCATAGAGGTGACGAAAAAAGTTTCTCAATGGGGAAGCCAAGCTAACGTTAAAATGACAACATCATCCGTAATAGGTACGATGTTTTATTCGAATCGAAAAACAATAATAATATTAATAATGTCATTACAAAATTTTAGATATGACTGACTCCTCGCAGAGTGGTCAAGCAAAATTTAAAAATAATTTCTATAGACTCATAATCGATCACAAAGATGTGGCGAAAATGATCATGAGTTTGAGTGCAGTCGTGTCGGAATTGAAGCAAGACGTTCAAGACACGGTTGGACTGTATCAGATTTACCAATTTCTGTGGATAGACAACAGAGAAAAGAAAATTCAGGAATTTGTTCAACGAGATCCGATCCTAGTGGAATACAAAGAACAAATCGTATTTTACGGCAATTTGGAACAAGAAATACAAGCGTTTCCAACGAGTCATCGCGTGGGGAGTCTTCAGTTGTCAACAACTATGATCAAACAAGCTCTATCCGTCGAAGCTAGAGCGTGGAAAATTCAGACCGGAAAGCAACTGAACCTAAAATATCGTGACAAAATGCAAGAGATGATCGATTTCATGGTGGATAACATGAAACGTCTGTCGCGCCCCGTGAAAAGTTTGGAAGACGTTCGTTTCGCAATGCAGTGTTTGGTAGACTTGCGAGAAGAGCATTTGTACATCGACATGATGATGGGACCTGTAGAGGTATACTCGCATTTGTTCAGAGACGATGTGTACAAGTGATTATATTTTCAGGAAGCGTACGGATTACTTGCCAAGTTCAATCTGCCAGTCAACAGAGATGAGTTTGAACAAGTCGACACACTGCGATTCAATTATCAAAAGCTGCAAGAGCAAGCTGTGAAAATATTATTAATTAAAAGAAATTAATTTTTTAATAATAATTTTTTTTTCGATTCTTGTTTTTATAGACTGAAATGCAAGATTATTTGATAAAAATTCAACCGAAATTTCGGCAGGATTTAGTTCGTTCGGTAAAAGCGTACAAAGTGGAAGTGGTCGATTTTTCCAAGCGATATGCCGAGGTTGAACGATAATTCAATTTCGTTTGTATATCTTCTTAATGCCGATTCGAGAATTTCTTCTAGAATGGTCCGATGGAACCTGGCATTCCTGCAAAAGAGGCCAGCGACCGTGTCGCAATTTTTCAGGCGCAGTTTAATGACTTGAGTGGCAAGTTCGAGACGTATTCGGCCGGCGAGACGTTATTCGGAATGCCGGTTAACGACTACCCGATCATACAGCAGGTGGACAAGGAGATGACTTTGTTGCAGAAACTCTACGGGTTGTATAACGAAGTTATGGAAAGCATCGATGGTTACGGCGACATATTGTGGACCGACGTAAACCTTCAAAAAATCGAGGAAAACTTGAACGAATTTCAATCGAGATGTAAGAAACTGCCGAAAGCGCTCAAAGATTGGCCGGCTTTTATAGATCTAAAGAAAAAAGTGGACGATTTCATCGAAATTTTACCCCTTCTCGAATTGATGTCCAACAAGGCAATGAAATTACGACATTGGAAGCGACTCGAAGATCTGGTCGGGGCTACTTTCGACGTCGCGAACGAGAATTTTCAGCTGCGCAGTGTGATCGAGGCGCCCTTGTTGAAATACCGAGACGACGTCGAAGACATTTGCGTCTCGTCCGTCAAAGAAAAGGACATCGAGGCCAAACTGAAAGTCGTGATAGCCGATTGGTCTACACGAAATTTGGTGTTTTCTACGTTTAAAACGCGCGGAGAAATCATGCTCAAGCCTGGCGACGTGACCGATACCATTTCGGCCCTCGAAGACAGTTTGATGGTGATGGGAGCTTTGTTGAACAATCGCTACAACACTCCGTTCAAGCCAGAAATCCAGCTGTGGGTGACCATGCTGTCGAACACGAGTGACATATTAAACGAGTGGCTGGCCGTGCAGAGCTTATGGATTTATCTCGAGGCGGTGTTTGTCGGCGGTGACATTTCGAAACAGTTGCCGAAAGAGGCCAAGAGGTTTCAAGGCATCGACAAAGCTTGGGTCAAATCTATGGCCAGAGCTCACGAAATAATGAACGTCGTACAGTGCTGCGTCAGCGACGACACCATGTCTCAGTTGTTGCCTCATCTGAGCGAACAGTTGGAACAATGCCAGAAATCGCTCACCGGATATTTGGAAACGAAAAGATTAGTTTTCCCTCGATTTTTCTTCATCTCTGATCCGAGTCTGTTGGAAATATTGGGTCAAGCCAGCGACTCTCACGCCATCCAACCTCATTTGTTGGGACTTTTTGAGAACGTCAACAGTCTGGAATTCTCGGAAAAAGAATACGATAAAGTCACGGCTTATTTGTCCAGAGAAGCCGAGAGAATTCCAGTTAATTTTTGTCAAATTTTTTTCTTTTAAAGTCATAATTTGTTTTATTTTTCTCGAAGATGGCAGCACCCATCATGGCCAGAGGAAACGTGGAACTATGGTTGGGGGATTTACTGAAGGAACAACAGAGGTCCTTAAACGCAGTGATACGTTCGGCTTGGGGCGTGGTGACTGTGCCGGGAGTGGATCTCCTCCAATTTTTATACGCCTATGCCGCGCAGGTGCGAATTTTAAAAGTGGGAAAATTTTTTAAAACAACAATTATTTTTGTTAGGTGGGTCTGCTGGGAATTCAGTTTCTTTGGACGAAGGATTCCGAAGATGCGTTAAAAGTAGCAAAAACCGAAAAGAAGTTGATGAACCAGATGAATAATAAATTTTTAGACATACTCAATTCGTTGATCGAACAGACGACGTTAGATTTGAGCAGATTTACACGAATTAAATTCGAAACGTTGATCACCATTCACATTCATCAGCGGGACATCTTTGACGAGCTCGTTCGAAACAAAGTGAAAAGTGTCACCGATTTCGAGTGGCTGAAGCAAAGCCGATTTTTCTATTCCGAAGACGAAAACATCTGCATAGTGCGAATAACCGATATTAATTTCATATATCAGAACGAATATTTGGGATGCACAGATCGATTGGTCATCACACCTCTGACCGATAGGTAACGAGTCGGACGAATAACGAGCGCGATAATTATACGTTAATTTAAGGTGCTACATAACTTTGGCGCAAGCCATGGGCATGAGCATGGGCGGTGCTCCCGCCGGACCCGCTGGCACTGGCAAAACCGAAACGACCAAGGACATGGGAAAGGCGCTCGGAAAATATGTGGTCGTCTTCAATTGTTCGGACCAAATGGATTTTCGTGGTTTGGGTCGAATTTACAAAGGGCTGGCACAGTCTGGTTCCTGGGGTTGTTTCGACGAATTCAATAGAATCGAGTTGCCGGTTCTGTCGGTGGCGGCTCAGCAGATCCACATCGTATTGATGGCACGCAAGGAAAAGAAGATTGCGTTTCTCTTTTCGGACGGCGACACCGTGCCAATGAATCCGGAATTTGGACTCTTCATTACTATGAATCCGGGTTACGCCGGACGGCAAGAGTTGCCTGAAAATCTCAAAGTTCTCTTTCGTACGGTATCCATGATGGTGCCGGACAGACAGGTAACTGATGAATTAAAAAACGTGCGCTTAAATATGTTCTATTTTTGTTTAGATCATTATGAGAGTGAAATTGGCCAGTTGTGGTTACATCGAAAATGTGTTGTTGGCTCAGAAATTCTTTGTATTGTATGCACTGTGTGAAGGACAGTTGACGAAACAGGTGCATTATGATTTTGGTCTGCGAAATATCTTATCCGTGTTACGAACGTTGGGAGCTCAGAAGCGATCTCGACCTAACGATTCGGAAATGATGGTGGTGATGCGTGTGTTGCGCGATATGAATTTATCGAAATTGGTATATTTTTAACTAAGAAAAAAAGAAAAAGAAAGAAAAGAAAGATTAAAGAAATTGTTTTAAAATAATTTATTTCAAATCAGGTGGACGAAGATGAACCGCTTTTCGTCAGTTTAATCGCCGATCTGTTTCCTGGAATCCAACTAGACAGCGCGTCGTATCCCGACTTGCAAGTGGCCGTCTCCACGCAAGTGGATCTTGCCGGCTTGATCAACCATCCTCCGTGGAACTTGAAAATAGTTCAGTTGTTCGAACAGCAACGAGTCCGACATGGGATAATGGCTCTGGGACCGAGTGGAGGCGGGAAAACGTGCGCGATTCACACTTTAATGAGGTCGATGACGCAAATGGGAACTTTTCATCGAGAAATGAGAATGAACCCAAAAGCCATCACTGCCCCGCAGATGTTTGGTCGATTGGACGTGGCCACCAACGATTGGACGGACGGGATATTTTCGACGCTTTGGCGTCGATCGCTCAAAGCGAAAGCGGGCGAACACGTTTGGATCACGCTCGACGGTCCCGTGGACGCAGTTTGGATCGAAAATTTGAATTCCGTTTTGGACGACAACAAAACATTGACGTTGGCGAACGGCGATCGCATCCCCATGTCGCCCACGTGCAAAATCTTTTTCGAGCCAGACAATCTGGACAATGCGTCGCCCGCAACCGTCAGTCGATGTGGAATGGTATTCATGAGCAGTTCGTTTTTGGATTGGAAGCCGATCCTGAAGGCCTGGCTCAAGACGCGACCTCCGAACGAAGCCGATCCTTTGGACGACTGCTTCAATAGGTTGTTTCAAGATCTGCACTTTTTTGTGCGAAATCAGCTGAATGCCAAGATGAGAGTGTTGGAATGTAATTATATAAAACAATCGATCGACCTGTTGGACGGGTTGATTCCGACCAAGGACGTCGTACCGAATTTGACGTCATCGCACATAGAGAAGTTGTTTGTATTTTCCATGATGTGGAGTCTGGGTTCGTTGCTCGAACTGGAAGACCGATTCAAAATGGAACAGTTCATGAAGAAGCATCCAAGCAAAATGGAGTTGCCGAGAGCCAAAGGAGAAGAAACCATTTTCGAATTTGTCGTGGACAATAGGGGCAAATGGGAACATTGGAACAACCGAGTGGTCGAATATATTTATCCATCCGACTCGGTGCCCGAATACACCGACATTTTGATACCAAACGTGGACAACGTGAGGACTACTTTTTTGATGGAAATCATTGCAAAACAAGAAAAAGTTTCTCAAATTAATTCTTTTAATTTTGATTTTCTTGATTGTTTTTTTTGTTTCCGAGTAGCACGTTCTTCTCATCGGAGAACCGGGAACTGCGAAAACAGTCATGGTCAAAGGATACGTTGCAAAATACAATCCCGAACTTCAAGTTAGCAAAACCATAAATTTTTCTTCGGCTACCGTCCCGATCATGTTTCAAGTACAAAAGTATTTAAAGCGATGATGACGATTATTTATCTTTTTTTTCTGTTTTTTTTAGCGTGCAATCGAAGGTTACATCGAAAAGAGGATGGGCAGTACATACGGGCCTCCGGGCGGAAGGAAAATGACCGTTTTTGTGGACGATATAAACATGCCCATTATAAACGAATGGGGCGATCAGGTTTGCAACGAAATCGTACGACAAGTAATGAGCGTTAAAGGATTTTACAATTTGGAGCGACCTGGTGATTTCACCACCTTAGTCGACATGCAGTTTATGGCAGCCATGATTCATCCCGGCGGTGGCCGCAACGATATACCACCTCGACTCAAACGTCAATTTGACGTTTTTAATTGCACGTTGCCGTCGAATTCGTCTATAGATAAGATTTTCGGTGTGATAGGATGCGGGTATTTTTGCTCGACTCGCTTCAACGACGAAGTGGTCAAATTTATTGGGAAATTGGTTCCAGCAACGAGGCTTTTGTGGCAACAGACGAAAATCAAATTGCTTCCGACGCCTGCAAAGTTTCATTACATTTTCAATTTACGGGATTTGTCTCGAGTTTGGCAGGGGATATTAAAAATCGAGGGACCCGAATGCCAAGACATTTCCACAGTTTTGGATTTGTGGCGACACGAGTGCATTCGCAGTGTTGCCGACAGGTTAAGTTAGGGGGCGACCACAAAACCGCCTCGATTATAATCGAACTCTTTCTTTCTTCTCAGATTCATAAACACAGAGGATAAAGTTTGGTTCAGCGAAGCGATGAAAAAA
The DNA here is from genome assembly GCA_034700445.1 of Stenotaenia linearis. Lineage (NCBI taxonomy): Eukaryota > Metazoa > Arthropoda > Chilopoda > Geophilomorpha > Geophilidae > Stenotaenia > Stenotaenia linearis. Next base: position 7,955 of record JAQIXT010001117.1, on the reverse strand, counting down.
ATTGTGCAAACAACTCTGGGCGAATCGTTCAAAGAATTGATGTCTGAGGATCCATACTTTGTCGACTTTTTGCGAGAACCCGAGATGCCGGAAATGGTCGAGGGCGAGGAAGAAGTGAGCGAGGCCGACATGGTAGTCCCAAAAATATACGAGAGGGTAGAGAACTTCGAAAAGCTGATTGTGAAACTTCAAAAATACGTCGCTAAATACAACGAATCGATCAAAGGCTCGCCTATGGACCTGGTGTTTTTCCAGGATTGCGTCGTGCACTTGATTAAAATTTCACGAATTATCAAATCAGCCTTGGGACATGCATTGTTAGTGGGCGTAGGAGGGTCCGGAAAACAATCGTTGACGAGATTGGCCAATTACATCGCGGGATATCGAATGTTTCAAATCGTTCTCACAAAGTATTTTGAATCTGCAACATTGGTTTTGATGATTTCTAATTTTATGTTAAAAATTTCAGGACGTACAATGCTGGCAACCTGGTCGACGATTTAAAGGATCTTTACCGAGTTGCAGGTAAACTCGGTCTCGGAATCAGTTTTGTATTCACGGATAACGAGGTGAAGGAAGAAGGCTTCCTCGAATATTTGAATACCGTTCTCAGTGGAGGCGAAGTATGCAAATTATAAAAATCGCAAAAACATTTTAATAACTTTTTTACTTTTTAAGGTATCCACAATGTTTGCTAAAGATGAAATCGAGGAAATATTAGGAGAATTAATAGCCGTGATGAAGAAAGAATTTCCAAAACGGATTCCTTCTCCAGACGTTTTGAACGATTACTTTTCGTCGCGATGTCGATCAAACCTTCACGTTGTCTTGTGTTTTTCACCCGTCGGAGACAAATTTAGATTACGTGCTCTTAAATTTCCAGCACTCATTTCGGGTACGACGGTCGATTGGTTCAGCAAGTGGCCGAACGATGCACTGAGAGCCGTAGCCACATACTTTTTACAGTCGTTCGAAATCGTGACAGAACCGGAAATGAAAGTGTGTTTGATGGAAAGCATGTCTGCCGCTCACGAAACGGTGGAAGAAGTGTGCATCACCTATTTCCAACGATTCAGACGGGCAAATTTCGTGACACCAAAGTCGTATCTGTCTTTCCTCAGCATGTACAAACAAATGTACAAAATAAAACACGGTCAAATCGGCGAGTTGGCCTTTCGCATGAGCACGGGACTCGCAAAATTGTTGGAAGCGACCGAGTCGGTCGGAACTCTGTCCGCAGAACTGGTGGAAAAAGAAAAGGAGTTGGCCGTGGCATCGGTCAAAGTGGATAAAGTATTGGAGGAAGTGACGCGGAGTGCCGAAGCGGCGACCGCCGTCAAGAACGAAGTGCAGAAAGTGAAGGACAAGGCGCAGAAAATCGTGGACACCATCGGCATCGAAAAAGCGATTGCCGAAGTGAAATTAGAAGATGCGAAACCGGCTATGAAAGCTGCCGAAGATGCCCTGCTCACGATCAAAGCCGCCGACATAGCCACGGTTCGAAAGCTGGGCAAACCGCCGCATCTCATTATGCGGATCATGGACGTGGTGCTTATTTTGTTTCAAAAGAAACTCGACCCGATCGTGCCCGATCCGGATAGAATTTGTCCTAAGCCTTCGTGGTCGGAATCGATGAAACTGATGAGCAGCTCGGGATTTCTGTTTCAACTGCAGAATTTTCCGAAAGACACGATCAACGAAGAGACGATCGAGTTGATGGCGCCGTACTTGGAAATGCCCGATTACAATTCGGAAACTGCGCTGAAAGTTTGCGGACAAGTGGCCGGGCTACTGGCGTGGACCATAGCGATGGCCACTTTCTACGGCATCAACAGGGAGGTGTTGCCACTCAAAGCCAATTTGATCGTTCAAGAAGCACGACTCAATGTTGCGCTCGAGGAATTGAACGAAGCGCAGGCGATGCTCGACGACAAGCAACGCGAATTGGACGCCGTGCAAGCTCTTTACGACGGTGCCATGGGCGAGAAGCAAGAGTTGTTGGACACCGCCGAAAGTTGCCGTTTTCGAATGTCGGCAGCTTCCACTTTAATCAACGGTTTGGCCGGAGAGAGAGTTCGATGGACAGAGCAGAGCAAGTTGTCAAAATCTATGGTCGACAAGTAAGTTTACGCATTTAAAAGAAATTATTAATTTTTTCCGCCAACAAAATGCAGACTCGTCGGCGACGTGCTGATGCTGTCTGGATTTCTCTCGTACGCGGGGCCTTTCAATTCCGAATTTCGAAACTACATGATGAAATCGTGGCAGAGCGATTTGCACAATCGAAACGTGTTCTATTCGGGCGACATGAACCCCGTCAATAATCTCACGGACCCAGCAACTGTTGAGCCAACTTGATTTCGTAATCGTAAGTTTTAATAGTAATTTTTTTAATAAAAATGCAGATTGGCGAATGGAATCTGCAGGAATTGCCGACTGACGAATTGTCCATTCAAAATGGAATTATTTTTACGAGATCTATTCGATATCCTCTGTTGATCGACCCTCAAGGCCAAGGAAAAATATGGATCATAAACCGAGCCAAAGATTTAAATATGATGGTTACGACTTTAAATCACAAACAATTTCGAACCCACGTCGAAGATGCTTTAGCTGCGGGACTTCCTCTTCTTATCGAGGATATCGGCGAAGTTTTGGATCCAGCGCTGGACAACATTTTGGAGAAAAATTTTATCAGAGCCGGTCGAATATGGAAAGTCAAAGTCGGCGACAGAGAATGTGAAGTGGATTTGAATTTTTCCTTGGTCATCACGACTAAATTACCAAATCCAAAATTTACACCCGAGGTTAATAACAATAATGTTGTTAATAATAATAATTTTACATGTGTTTTGTGTTTTCAGATTTGTGCAAAAACTTCGATGATCGACTTCACCGTGACGATGAAAGGTTTGGAGGATCAGCTACTGGGAAGAGTCATTTTGACAGAAAAAATGGAACTGGAGGTTGAAAAAAAGAAGTTGCTCGAAACCGTCACGTCTAACAAACGACGAATGCAAGAATTGGAAGACAATCTGCTCTACAAGTTGACCAGCACTCAAGGATCGCTGGTCGAGGACGAGTCGCTCCTAGTAATGTTAGCCGTCACAAAGGAAACTGCTGCCGAAGTGAAAGAGAGGTTAGCGGTGGCGGCGGAAACGGAGATTAAAATCAACTTGTCCAGAGAAGAATTTCGACCCGTGTCTGCAAGAGGCAGCACCCTGTACTTCTTGATTTGCGAAATGGCCATGGTAAACTACATGTATCAAACGTCACTGAAGCAGTTTCTATTGATTTTCGATCAGTCCATGTCCAAGTAATTTGTTTACTTAATATCGATCGATTTCATTTGACCTTATTTCCATAAATCAGGTCTCAGCCATCGCCTGTTACTGCAAAAAGGATCAATTACATTATCGATTACATGATGTATGCTTTGTTCAGGTTTACGTCTCGTGGTCTATACGAAAAGGATAAATTTTTATTTGTTTTTATGTTGGCTTTAAAAATCGACATGGCGCGTGGCCTCGTCAAACCCGAAGAATTGCAGAATTTATTGAAAGGCGGTGCAGCTTTAGATTTGAACGCGGTCGCCCCAAAGCCAGCCAAATGGATCACCGACATGACTTGGCTGAATATAGTGGAATTGAGCAAATCGCCTCAATTTCGAGAACTTCAAAGTCAAGTTTCACGCGGAGAGAAAAATTGGAAAATATGGTTCGACAAAGATGCGCCCGAAGAAGAAATTCTTCCCGACGGCTACAGTTCGTCCTTGGACGCGTTCAGAAAACTGTTGTTGATCAGAGCTTGGGCTCCGGATAGAATACTCGCGCAAACTCGTAAATATGTGGGCGACTCGTTGGGCCAGCGATTTGCCGATCCAGTCATAATGAATTTTGAAGCGACGTTTTTGGAAAGTGAGCCTCGCATTCCGCTCATATCGCTTTTGTCCATGGGCTCGGATCCCACGCAACAAATTCAGGATCTCGCCAGGAAATACAATCTGTATTCCGAGCCCATATCGATGGGCCAAGGACAAGAAATTCATTGCCGAAGACTGATTAACCAGTGTTTGGCGTCGGTGAGAAATTTTTCACCAAAAAATAAATAAAAATAAAAATTTTCTTTTTTTTAAGGGCGGATGGGCTTTGCTTCAAAACTGTCATTTGGGATTGGACTTTATGGAAGAACTGATGGACATGTTTTCAACAAACGACAATTATAATCCCGATTTTCGGGTGTGGATCACTTCCGAACCTCATCCGAGATTTCCCATCAGTTTGCTTCAAATCGCGATCAAGTTCACCAACCAACCACCCGACGGGATGCGGGCTGGGTTGCTGGGAACTTTCTCGATGGTGACTCAAGAACGCCTCGACTACTCGGAAGCGTATCAGTGGAAATCGATATTCTACGCCGTTGCGTTTTTGCACACGTGCGTTCAAGAAAGAAGAAAGTACGGACCTCTCGGTTGGAACATCCCCTACGAATTTAATTCGGCTGACTATTCGTCATCCGTGCAGTTTGTGATGAATCATTTGGACGACATGGATCCGAAGAAAGGAGTGTCGTGGGTGACCGTTCGCTATATGTTGGCCGAGGTTCAGTACGGTGGTCGTGTGACCGACAATTACGATAAACGACTTTTGAGCACGTACACCAAGGTAAGATGATTTTCATCGAATATACCCAATAACAGACGGATTCTTTTTAGGTGTGGTTCGGAGATTTTATGTTCGCCGACAATTTCGCTTTTTTTGGCGAATACAAAATTCCGAGATGTTCTACTCCCGCCGAATATTTAGCGACTATCAGACAACTCCCGACGGTAGACAGTCCGATGGTCTACGGATTACACGCAAATGCAGATATAACGTTATAATTTTAAAAAAATGTTTCAGGGTTTGCCGAAATAACCGATTTGATACTTTTGTATAGATACCAAAGCACGACGGCGCAGTCCATCTTGGATTTAGTGATGAGCATTCAGCCCAAAGAAAGCGGGGGCGGCGGGGGCGAGAGTCGGGAATCGGTGGTTTATCGAATGGCGGAAGACATGCTGGACAAAATGCCACCGAATTATGCGCCCCACGAAGTGAGGGCCCGTTTGGAGAAAATGGGCATTCTCAACCCTTTAAACATCATTCTGAAACAAGAAGTGGATCGCATGCAGCGATGTATCGCCATCGTCCGCACTACTTGTCAGGATTTGAAACTGGCAATCGAAGGAACCATAATAATGAGCGAAGTAGGTCTCGTTTCATAAACTGTCCCTGAAATTAATACCTTAATTGACGATGGTAGAGTCTCGGTGACGCACTCGACAACATTTACGATGCCAAGGTGCCTATGATATGGAAGAAGGTCAGTTGGGAATCGGCTAGCATTGGATTTTGGTTTACGGAGTTTTTGGAAAGAAACGAACAATTCTATCGATGGGTGTTCACCGGCAAACCGGTTTGTTTCTGGCTCACTGGAATGTTTAATCCTCAAGGTGGTGCTTCGACATTTCAATTTATTTAACTTTGTTTATTTATTATTTCTTTTAAAATTTACAACAGGTTTTTTAACCGCAATGAGACAAGAAGTTTCACGAGCGCACAAAGGTTGGGCTCTCGACACTGTTGCTTTGCATAACGACGTGACCAAAAGTTTTAGAGAAGAAATTAGTGCCGGACCTCCGGTAAACAAGTCGGTTTTGCTGACGAATCTATCAATGACTAAATGAAAATTTTTTTTAGGAAGGAGTTTACATTTATGGCTTATTTTTGGATGGAGCAGCGTGGGATCGCAAGATGGTTAGATTGCAGGAACAAGCCCCAAAAGTATTGACCGTGCCGATGCCGGTCATTCATTGTTTCGCCATTAATTCTTTAGCGCCAAAAGATCCAAAACTATACATGTGCCCAGTGTATAAAAAACCTAGACGAACCGACATGTTTTATGTCACGCCGCTTTGGTTGAAAACGGCACAGCCTCCCGAACATTGGATTTTAAGAGCTGTGGCCTTACTTTGTGATACAAAATAAATTTAAGACAAATAAATTTTTCATTGTTTTTGTAAAGATAATTCAATTTTCACATGTCGTCAGAAAGAGCCAGTCGACGAATTTGTCACTCGAATCGTAATACCAGAAGTAAATAAACTAACCATGGTTAGTTTGAATGCGACGCTTGCGTTTCAGTTCTTCGTCCACATAACCAGTCATGTACATTTGATGCATCAGACTGGGTACCGTATGTGCGGGGCGATCGGCAGGGTTATTTTTCTTAGAAATTGATTTTATGGTGTTGACGCAATCGATTTTATTTGTTTCAATGTTTAATTTGAGTTTTATTTTAATTTTATAACGATTTTGAACCGATTTGTATCGGTAGTTCATACCAGTGAACCGCCATTTGTGATTCGTCACGTGATGAGTATCCCACACAATTGAAGTGTGGGATACTCATCACGTTTTTGATTCTCGCACGAATATTAATCATTTATTTTTAATTTAAACGAGATTTAGAATTTTTTCCGATAATTTTTAATTTATTTTTAGATTAAAAGTCACGTGACGAGGGGGTGTTCCCAGCATTCCCCGCTGCTTCTTTGTTTTGAGATTTAGTTCCATTTTGCAAAAATGAGTCGTTTTCGGTCGATTTATTGGATATTATTATTATTATTGGATATTTGTTTAAATTTTCCACTCGAAATACCAATTAACTTGTTCTATTTTATTTGACTCCATTTTATTTGACTTTAGTAAGTGAAAAGTGAATTTTATCAACAACAGTGCGAAATGGAATGAAAAAATGGCATCGACGGAAATTTCTTCATTTTTCTCGTTTATTTTATTTATTTTTCAATATTGACTTAACAAAGTTAAATATCTAAGGTATGGTGATGTTGCGGAACTAAAGAATCAATTTTTTATTGAAAATTTTTCTTTTGAATTTTTAATTCAGTTTTCGCGATTTTTTTCAATTGAAACCCGAAAGATTCGCATCAGACCACGTATAATTCTATTTTAGATGTATATATGTGGCTGTGAATCTAATTCAACTCAACATTTCTTGGATTTTGGAGTTTCTTCTTGTTTTTGTTTTAAATCTTTTAAAAAAAATTTACTATTGTGTAATATTTTGAGTTGTGTAAATTTATTGTTATTGTGGCAGGTCGTGTATGGCCATAGTAGCCTGGGACCTAAAGCAGTACCTATCCATCCAACCAAACTTTCAAAAAAATTTGTTAAAACGAGGAATTCGTTAAATAAATTTTTTTTAAATTGTATTTCGAACTGTTTGGTATTCCATAGCATACAGTATCAATCCCAGATTCCCTAGCGCGCACTCGCTGGGCCCCCTCGCTGGCAAACACGAAACACGAACACCTTGGCTCGAAACAGCAAAAAACGATACACATTGTCGTGGCTGTGGAATTTCTTACCTTAGGTTCTCCTTTTTGTATTGGTTTCTTGTGAATATTTCACAAGAAACAAGATGGCGGAATAAATTTACTAATTTATTTAAATTTAATCTAATTTCGTTTATTTCTCTAATTTATTATAATTATATTTTAACTAATTAATTTACCTTTGATTGGGTTTCCAATCAAAGGGGCGTTTTTTAGCCTAAGGGCTAAAAGAACGTTGTAATTCAAACGCGAAGCGCGTTTAAATGATGCTCGGAGCGTTTTAGGGTTACTACGACAAAGGTCGCAGTAATGTGCTAAAACGTGATGAAATTGTAACTAAGGTTACAATTCAGTTGATTCCGTTGTTGGTAATTACAACTAAGGTTGTAATTGTTGATTTCGTCCGAATAATTACAACAAGGTTGTAATTATAGATTTTTCTTAAAGTTGATTTCAATACTCACAATTTGGTGTTTGTATTTCCTTGGGGTTTTCCTGGTATCGCTGTGGTCGTTGTCTAGGGTGTATTTTATGGTTTTCTTTGCGTCCAGCTGAA